>NQII01003029.1:238895-266739 GCA_002778355.1 Clitarchus hookeri | reverse complement strand
TGTGTTTGGTTTCCCCTGCGCAATATCTTATGCAACCAATCAAATAAACTTCACTTATCATTTACAGGTCTTTTATGATAATAAGTGTTGTCCCAACTGACGTTCGTAAAGCAATATGTTCTGATATTACAAAACTGCAAATGCTTGAAAGTGATATCCGCCAGCAGAAATGTAACACCATTACTAAGTGCAGCGATTCAGTAAACTGTTTACTTTAGTTTTTAACAAGACTGTAAATTATGTTCTTCTTGCTACTACCGTGTCACTAATACCGTGTATTGATAAAATATTTATTAAGTCAAATTAATTGTGTTGCTAAAGGCATGGGATTGTAACGCAAGAAATTTGTGCTTGTGTCTCCATGCTGTCCAGGTAATTTATTTTTCCCCCGTGAATGAAATTTTGAAAGGGTGTTTTCAATCTACTTTCTTACTTGAACATCAAAAAAATTTTCTACGTCAAAAAACATCTACTTTTTAAATAACGTAGGTTGAAATACGTACAAGCATGTTATTTACAGCATTACGTCTATAGTATTGCAGATTTTACAAGACAAGTTTTGTCGTTCTATAAAATGTTTTTTATAATCAGTGTCTCTAAGGATTTTTCTGCCAAAGTGCAAATATTACAACAAAAATTGTTATTCAGTTATTACTCTGTCAATAAATGGTCAACCATTAAGAAATCTGTTGTGTTTATCATAAGCCAGCTAAAACCGCCGGTGCATACTGTTTCATTAAAAAAAAAATTATTTATTGGAGAGATTTGGGCGGCTCTCGATAGCAAAGGCGAAATGAGATGAGTACGGAGCAGCGCCGGAATTACACGACGGGAAAACGCGATATCCCCGAGAAAACCCCCGCCGACCAGCGGCATTGTCTGGCATGATTCCCATGGGAGAAGATTCGGCAGTGACCCAGCCGGGAGTTGAACCCGGTCCGTCTAGGTATAAAGCGAGTGGTCTGGCCACTTCACCACCGTGGCCCCTTCAAACTTTGAAAAAAAGTCACAATACCCCTACCTACATAAATTTTAACGGGCACAGTGACTGCCAAGCATTCAGTGAGATCGGTAACGATGGAGGGAAAGCAGTTCCATGTCTAATCGGTAGAGACCTAAAAAATTCGCGGATTCATTTTGGCACAAGCTAGGATTCAAAACACGTGAATTTATATAACTTTAGCCATTGGTCCACGCGGTGTTTGGCACCTCCTGGAGAACGCTGTCCAATAGTCGCCTTCCACTGTGACAGCAGACAACCAATGTGCGGTTGACATCGGCATATTTGTACATAAGACTGTAGAGTCTAGCCTGCAGGTCATTGAACTCGCAAATTTTTCAGGTCTCTACTTATCGGTAACTTCGCGAGTGAAGAGATTTGGGCGGATCTTAACATCGAGGTCTTGAGAGCCGATGAGGGTGAAGCGAGGTGAGTATGGAGCAGCACCGGAGTGAAAGGGCGCGGGGGGAAACGGGAGATACCCGAGAAAACCCGCTGACCTCCGGAATCGTCCGGCATCGTTAAATTAAAAGTGTTAGGTAAATGTTTGTGAATACTGAATTTATTTGTTTTGCTTCATGTTTTTTTTATGTATGTGAGAGTAAAAATTTTCGAATTAGTTGTGTATTTATTTTTCTTATAATTTCACAGTNTGTGAGAGTAAAAATTTTCGAATTAGTTGTGTATTTATTTTTCTTATAATTTCACAGTTTCACGTGAACACTTGTATAAAGTGAACAAGCCCTTGACAGCGTAAATTTTTGCAATGTGCATACAAGTAGATGCTAAGCAGGGTTTTTAAAAGGTGCCTAGCTTACCGTGAACCACCTATAATATCAATACTATTATTTTGAAAGCCCTTTATGAAAAAAAAAATTAGTTTTCTCTATCCCTGAATTCCTAGTCCTTTTCTCTCGGGCGGTGTGGTCCTGCTGCTGCCAATTTCTGCTACCCGTCAACTATAACTCGCAGCCCGTAACAACAATCCGTTCCCGTGTGGCGGAGGTTACGGCACAGATCAGAACGCGCGCGCACGCACGGGCACACACACACAAGGCACCACCCACCGCTTATGGCATTCCGCGTGGGAGTTGGGTCGACTGTGCGTAACAACAGGCCGGATCGAACTTCAGTTCAGGGCACAGCACGCTCAATTGTAAACTTCCGTGCGAAGTAAATCCCAGCAACTTATCTGCAACATTAAGGGTCCCGCCTGCCCGGGGGGAGGCTTAAGGGGGAAGTACCCCTTACGATCTTGGATTTACGTATTTTCCTCCATAACTTAATTTTCGCAGTCAATATTTAAAAACCAAGCTTGTCAAGGCTTGGGGAACATTTTAACAGTTATTTCAAAATCCCTCTTATTTTTCTTGCACGATTAGTTTCATATCAGTAACCGTTATCAAACATTACATAATCATTTAATAATTTCAATACCACATGGGGAAATACAGGTATAATTAAAACCCTACAAATTTCAACAAATTCGTTAAGTAATCCTCTATGTCATGTCTAACTTTGATTTTTTTATTTCTGGTCATACATTTTCATTACGAAGATTTGTAAGAAAATTCGAAGATGGGGTGGATACTATCCCCTTAACGATAAAGAATTAACGCTTTTTGAGTTGTGGTGTTCGAGAAGATTATTAAGAACACCATGGACGGTGGAAGAAGACAAACCAGTCAGTCAGTGNCGTTAAATTAAAAGTGTTAGGTAAATGTTTGTGAATACTGAATTTATTTGTTTTGCTTCATGTTTTTTTTATGTATATGAGAGTAAAAATTTTCGAATCAGTTGTGTATTTATTTTTCTTATAATTTCACAGTTTCACGTGAACACTTGTATAAAGTGAACAAGCCCTTGGCAGCGTAAAATTTTGCAATGTGCATACAAGTAGATGCTAAGCAGGGTTTTTAAAAGGTGCCTAGCTTACCGTGAACCACCTATAATATCAATACTATTATTTTGAAAGCCCTTTATGAAAAAAAAAATTAGTTTTCTCTATCTNTATAATATCAATACTATTATTTTGAAAGCCCTTTATGAAAAAAAAAATTAGTTTTCTCTATCCCTGAATTCCTAGTCCTTTTCTCTCGGGCGGTGTGGTCCTGCTGCTGCCAATTTCTGCTACCCGTCAACTATAACTCGCAGCCCGTAACAACAATCCGTTCCCGTGTGGCGGAGGTTACGGCACAGATCAGAACGCGCGCGCACGCACGGGCACACACACACAAGGCACCACCCACCGCTTATGGCATTCCGCGTGGGAGTTGGGTCGACTGTGCGTAACAACAGGCCGGATCGAACTTCAGTTCAGGGCACAGCACGCTCAATTGTAAACTTCCGTGCGAAGTAAATCCCAGCAACTTATCTGCAACATTAAGGGTCCCGCCTGCCCGGGGGGAGGCTTAAGGGGGAAGTACCCCTTACGATCTTGGATTTACGTATTTTCCTCCATAACTTAATTTTCGCAGTCAATATTTAAAAACCAAGCTTGTCAAGGCTTGGGGAACATTTTAACAGTTATTTCAAAATCCCTCTTATTTTTCTTGCACGATTAGTTTCATATCAGTAACCGTAATCAAACATTACCTAATCATTTAATAATTTCAATACCACATGGGGAAATACAGGTATAATTAAAACCCTACAAATTTCAACAAATTCGTTAAGTAATTCTCTATGTCATGTCTAACTTTGATTTTTTTATTTCTGGTCATACATTTTCATTACGAAGATTTGTAAGAAAATTCGAAGATGGGGTGGATACTACGCCCTTAACGATAAAGAATTAACGCTTTTGAGTTGTGGTGTTCGAGAAGATTATTAAGAACACCATGGACGGTGGAAGAAGACAAACCAGTCAGTCAGTGANTTTTGAGTTGTGGTGTTCGAGAAGATTATTAAGAACACCATGGACGGTGGAAGAAGACAAACCAGTCAGTCAGTGATGTAAGAAATCAAACCTACCTATTCTTTGGAAGGGCAAATACTCCAAGCTCATCACAAATCTTTCTGCCATGTAATGAGGAGAAATTCATCACTGGAGAAGATTCTGATGCTGGTAAAAGGAAAAAGGGACGACAGAGAATTAGATGGATGAATGGAGTCATAGAAGCAACGAACAGGANTCTGATGCTGGTAAAAGGAAAAAGGGACGACAGAGAATTAGATGGATGAATGGAGTCATAGAAGCAACGAACAGGAGACTGGAAATTCTTCGAGAAGTGGTAGAGGTAAGGAAATCCTGAAGATACAAGGTCACAGGGTCACGACGAGTCANAGACTGGAAATTCTTCGAGAAGTGGTAGAGGTAAGGAAATCCTGAAGATACAAGGTCACAGGGTCACGACGAGTCATACAGACAGTTAACAAGTGTCAAAAAGCAATACCCCAAGCTGTAACTATACAACATGCTAACGAATTTGTACACTCTATCAAATTTGGCATAAATGTACGACTTAGGTTGCATATGAAAAAAAGGAAGCATATGTTTTGTAATACTGCGAAATATTTTGCTAAAGTCTGTTTATTTGTATTTTTTAAAAATAAAATACTACATTTTTATTCTTAATCAAAAATTAAACCGATTTCCATGCTGGATGCTTTAAAAATCATATATTACAAACAAAAAAAAATTCTTGTCAAGCAAGACCATTATAATAATTACTCTGATTGTATGTAATAAAAATTAGTGATCACGTTTACAAATGCTTTTAATAATTAATCAATTTCAGCTTCGAAAGTTATCGTTTTTATAAGTGAAATAAATGTGGATAAAATCAGTTATTTAAAATATTTCTAAACATTATTATTAACTTGTGAGTTTATTGCAATAGTTTTGGGGCCGCGGTGGTGTAGTGGTTAGACTGCTCGCTCGCCTTCCACCAAGGCGAACCGGGTTCGATTACCGGGCAGGTTGACCCGTGATTTTCACATGTGGGAATCATGCCGGACGATGCCGCTGGTCGGCGGGTTTTTCTCGGAGATCTCCGGTTTCCCCCCGCATCGCTTTGTTCTCATCTCGCTTCACCCTCAACGGCTCCCAAGACCACGATATTAAGAGGCGCCCGAATCACTCCACCCCACTTCAAAAATCTTGCTTGATGAAGAGTTCTTCACTNAAGACCACGATATTAAGAGGCGCCCGAATCACTCCACCCCACTTCAAAAATCTTGCTTGATGAAGAGTTCTTCACTTTTTATAATTAGATTATTAAAAAAAATTTTAATGAGTAAATTCAAGTAAAACGTTCTCATTACCCATTGTCACAAANTTTTATAATTAGATTATTAAAAAAAATTTTAATGAGTAAATTCAAGTAAAACGTTTTCATTACCCATTGTCACAAATTTTTTTGCTTTAAAATTTCATATGCATCGTAAGTAGGGACAGGTGTTTTCCGCGAAAGATTTCAAGACCAGTTGTACTCCGAAACTCTTTTGTTCGTTTGCACTTTCGGGGTTGGATGACTTTAAATTTCACGTGCCTCTAGTGTCTGTCCGCGAATCACGGACGTTCAGAACCGGACTACTTGATTACGATTGGCCCAGTCAAATAATAGCATGTCTTCTCACGTAGACGCGCGGCCAATAACCAAAGGAAGTTGTGGTTGTGGATGTTGGGTATTGAAGTCTCGCATGGCCATAAATGTTTTCGTGAAATACACCTGTCCCTAATCATAAGTCGTACTTGTGTGACAGTTTCGGTAGTGTAGGCTACTTTTTATGGATCTCAGCGTGCTGCAGGTTCGATCGCAGTACTTCATTTGAAATAATTTTACTTCTACCTNAGGCTACTTTTTATGGATCTCAGCGTGCTGCAGGTTCGATCGCAGTACTTCATTTGAAATAATTTTACTTCTACCTTAAAAACTGATTTTACTTCTAACGAAGTTTACTGGAAGATTTTCTTTGCAGGGCAAGGCCTTCAGAATCGGAGTTAGCCCTTTCTTTCCCAGTGCAGACAATTGCCTACATGTTGCACGAAATAGTTATATTAGATCGGTACTGTACACTGTATAGGCTCAGTGCCCAATCATCTTCCGATGGTTAACTGATTCGTGAACCGTGCTACCGCGCTGCGATATGACTGGTTCATATCTCTGGCCTGTAAATACAACGTCTGCAGCTGATTCGTTGTAGAAACGAAACAAGTAATTTGTAGAGACCTGAAAAAATTCGCGGATTCATTTCGGGACAAGCTAGAATTCGAAACACGTGTGTTTATAAAACTTCAGCCATTGGTCCACACGGTGTTTGACACCTCCTGGAGAAGGCTGGCCCAACCGTCGCCTTCTACCGTGACAGCAGGCAACCAATGTGCGGTTGATGTCGGCATATTTGTACACAAGACTGGAGGATCTAGCCTGCAGGTCATTGNACAGCAGGCAACCAATGTGCGGTTGATGTCGGCATATTTGTACACAAGACTGGAGGATCTAGCCTGCAGGTCATTGAACTCACGAATTTTTCTGATCTCTAGTCATTTGCCAACTTGAGTAAAGCTCGCATCAAAATAATTTTCGTTTGCAGCACCAGAAATCTTAAATTAATGTGGGAATGAAAGGGTTGGACGTGATACTACTACGGTCGAACACACTCAGCTTGGCTTCTGTACCTCATAGCTAGTGGCAGTGATATTTCGCGAAAATATTTCGATGCAAGATACAGTCCAAAGCACTGTAGGGTCGTCCAGCTTCTTTGATTGGCTAAAAAATGTTCTGGCCCGTGTTAACCGTTTGCGCACGAATCACGAAGGTTCAGTGTCGGAGTTACTTAGTCCTGAGTGGCTTGGTCGGAGACGGACACGGCACCAGCAGCCAATGGAGATATAACAACAGCTGAGGTGTGTATATAGTATTGAAGTCTACTGTGTGCTCCTATTTTTACGCGAAAAGACACTGGCACTACTCATAGCTAATCTATGCCCACCCGCGCGTGTCGGTGCGCAGCGGTATCTCGCTTGACGAGACTGCAAACCGATATCACACCAAACAATTTTTTTTTTAATTTGATGCGTCAGGCAGGGGCGGCTCCGTCGCGCGCAATATTTGTTTTTCGAACCGTGAAAGCTTTTCCTTGCTCTTCCGTCCAGGCCAAATCAACTGCCGGATAAATATCGTTCCCGTAGTTAGTAGACGTGCTCTCGTGCAGGACAAATAATGCATTCGCCTAGAAACGAAATATAAATATATATATATATTTTAACTACGTTCGTGAAAATATTTGTTTTGATCATGACGTTTGCTTAGGAAGCGTCTGTCATTGGCCGAAAAAAATAAAACCGGACGTCCCTTTCAAGTGTCACCTTTAAATTGGCCGACCTGATATCAGTGCCATTAGTACGGACTTTTATATATTTTTCAATGTTTGAAATTACTTCGAGAATGAAAAGTAACTTCTGCTGTTAACTCGTATAGCACTTTGAAGACCATGCCCGAGTGTGGCGCGGGGGTAAAACGTTATGATTATTTTTCCGCCCATAACACACAAACACGCCCTGGATGTAGTTACCCTGTTTCCATATTTTTATCACAATTTTTTCCAGGAAACAACACAGCTCTTAAGACAATTTTCGCAAATGAAAAGAAATTTTTTTTTTTACCATTTCTGAAATGAACACGAGGGACTGTAAATACTGTTCGTTACGAAATACCATTTGGTTGGCAGACTGCCATCTTCACACTTAGTTGGCTAACGTACAGCTAATAACGAAAGCCTGGTGTGGTTTTGACCAATAGGACGACGATAAGACAGATCAGAGACCAATAGGTTGTGGTGTCCTTGCAACGGTGTAAATACGCAACTCACTTGTAGCTTGTCTTTGACGCTGGTAGAGGTTTGCCAACTTCAAAGTGGTAATAATAATTAACTCACAGCACCGAAGTTTAATTACATTAATAATGAATTACACAATTCTGCCTTACTCTAAACCAAATAATACACATACATATAAAAAAATTGATATTCAGCCCCTAACATAATATTATTTTCCACTGGCATTATGCATAATTATCCAGTTTAGCGGCTTTTCTGAAGGAAAAGTCATAGATCAAAAGTAGTATTAATGAATTCTGCACAGCGTACCTTGTTAATATCCAGGAGGATGTCATGTTAAAATAAGTAGAACGTATTAAATAAAATAGTTAAAAATATACGAGCAGTCCGCTGGTTTGTTTACGNATGTCATGTTAAAATAAGTAGAACGTATTAAATAAAATAGTTAAAAATATACGAGCAGTCCGCTGGTTTGTTTACGGCGGACGCCATGATTTTTGGTGGTACCATGATTCCTGCCGTCAACTTATTGGCTTGTGGAGAGATTTGGGTGGCTCTTAACGGCGAGGCGTTGAGAGCCGATGAGAGTGAAGTGAGGTGGGTGTGGAGCATCGCCGGAATGAAAGGACGGGAGATACCCGAGAAAACCCGTCCACCAGCGGCATCGTCCACCACGATTCCCACTTGCAAAAATCCGGAGTCAACCGGCCGGGGATTGAACCCGGTTCGCATCGGTGACATGCGAGCAGTCTAACCGCTCAGCCACCGTGGCCCCTTAGTTTGATTATGACATATTTCTCTAAACGGCAAAGAGAAATTTAACACAGATTGTTAGAGACCTGAAAAATTCGTGAGTTCAATGACCTGTAGGCTATACTCCATTTTCGTATGCAAAATCATGCAGATNGAGACCTGAAAAATTCGTGAGTTCAATGACCTGTAGGCTATACTCCATTTTCGTATGCAAAATCATGCAGATGTCATTGTTCATTGGTTGCTTGTTGTATTAGCGGAAGACGGTGATTCGATCTGCATTTTACTGTGTATTTATTATTGGCTCACAGTTGTCCAGGAGGTGTAATTTAACGGATGGACCAATGGCATTAGCCATACAAACGTACGGGGTTTCGAATTCTAGCTTGTCCCGAATGGAAAACGCGAATTTCTCAGGTCTCTACAGATTGGTAATTAGGAGGTCGCTGATTGATTGTTGAAGGCAACACGAAGAATCTGCCATGATCTCAATTTAATTGTAATTTTTATTCGAATACCGTATTGACCAGTTTTACGCGTGCTTTCTTGTTTGCCTTGACTCTTTGGATCCAGTTCACACAATTGTTAGGTAACGCACGTGAATTTAATTTTTGGCGTTCAAACTGTACACTGCAAAGCTCTTCTGTGTGTAACTCATTCGGGCGCTCGCCTCCCACCACGGCGATCCGGGTTCGATCCCTGGCAGGCTCACTCCCGGATTTTCGCATGTGGGAATCGTGCTGGACGATGCAGCTTGCCGGCGGGTTTTCTCGGGGTACTCCCGTTTCCCCCGCCCTTGCATTCCAGTGCCGCTCCATTCTAGGGTCTCGTTTCTGTCATGCTCGGGGATGACGGTCACCTACGGGTCCCAGCTGGAAAGACCGTCACTCGGAGGGTGTTGCCTTGCCCTGGGTGCACTCCCCACACGCCATTATTATTATTCTTGGTTGCTATTAACGCTTTTTCAATATCTAACGTTGTTGAAACAAATACACGTCAAACATTCTTAGCTGTCAGCTTCCTGCCCGCGTAGGATTGCGAATTTTAGTTGCTCGGAAGAATGTTTCAAGACAGTTACTTAAATTGAATTTTGAACTATTTTAGAAGACATATTTGTAATTTATACCGATTCACTGTGATTAAGACACAAATATTTGCACGGAGAACATTACGAATGAGGCCTCGCGGTTTCAATAGTTCAAAACTCAAGAAGATTTTCGGGTTTAACGAAAGAGTTCTGGGAATTTATTCAACACAGCTGATGTCTTTTCGTATGGGGGACATGAGAAAATGTTGGCTACTGTGATAGCGAAACAGTCGGAAACATGAAGACAAGTGTGCCAATTTCTGTAACGTTACTCGCAATAAGGTCGACTCACATGTCTGCAAATGTTATGAAACAAAAAAAAAACACGAAGAGGAAATTCCGACAAGATCTGAAGAGCCACAATCATAAAAATGTATATTCGTTTCCTCCATTCTATATGCTAAAAAGTCAGATGCATTGTGGTCGTAGATAAGGACGTTGTGGACAAATAGCAAAATGCAATGCTCTTTTCTTCCAGTTTCGCCGGCTGCTTTTTCCTTTCTCTGTTCAACCTTATGGAATACTATGGCGATCGTCAAAAATCATGGTGGCATGAGTCACCATTTCAAACAAGATAGAAAAATGATATCATTTCAAAACAAGTATAGAACTTCAGTACTTTTTATGAAGTTTCTTTGTGCGTTTCTATTTCACGAGAATTTCAGAATGTAAGTTGTTACGTTCCGCTTCTGTACAATGACTGCTTCTTAGCTAAGCCTCTGATATTTTCGTGAAGCAGTAAAAGTTGAATATAAAAGGGAATTCTGAGGCAAGGGCACGAGGCACAGGAGCAGGAGCCAGCCGATCGTCATGTTGTGACGTCACCCAACCGCCATCTTGGATCTGGTGCTGACCTTGACCTCGACCCTAACCCTGTGCCCGTGACCTTGAATGACATTGAACCAAAAAAATCTAAAAAAATCTCAAAAAAATTATAAAACTTAAAAAAATTTACTAAAAATTTATTTTTAAAATGTGTAAAAAATTTGTTAAAAAAATTGTATTTAAAAATGTTTTTAATAACGTACATTTCCGGAGGTCCCACCACCACCACCCTTGCCAATTTTTATTGGTCATTTAATTGGTCAATTACTCGCGTTCGCTAATTAGTTGGCAGGCCTCCACCTTCCATACAACTAGGCATCGCTTACTCCGTCTCCGGGTGTGATTGTCCTATGCTAATCATGTAGTCCCGCTTCCCCTCAAACTTACCGCCTACGTGTTTTAATAATGCACACTCCTCCACGTCTGTATATGCGGGTTTCCTTGCTGGTGCGTACAGAGTATGTGATTTTTCTCAAGGTGCTCCCAAGTATTTTATTTTAAATATATAATACATCCGTATTCTCTCTCTCTCAATTAAAAGGGGTAAAAATCTTCCTATGGACGACCGCTCCTCCACTCTGAGTGAAGAGCTGACTGATTCTCGGCCGACAAACTCCTAGACCCTCGATATCTTCCACTGGAAAACTGGTGGGTCGAACTGAGTTCCCGACAGCTGACTCGAGAAAACGAAATTTTTTTTTCACACGTCGGTTACTCTTCGTTAGTGATCTGCGTTGATTAACATTGGTACTAAGATATTTTTTTTTTAAAGCACGAGTACACCAGTACAATTACTTCTATATAATATATACTTATTGCGCGTACTTTCAGATGCCGTGGAAATAGACGTATGTTTCCAGGGGAAAATTCATATCTGGTTTAATTAATTTATATCCATACACACGTTAAGAATAGTCACTTTGTGGCAAATTACTTGCCTCCGTGCGTAATTTTATTTAGCGGAAACAGCATTTTGTGATCTGCAGACGTTCCGGAAATTTTCAAGGTGTGCGCGTTGGGCGGACCACCCTGTATAAACACTAGCCAAAAGTTTAGTGTTATAGTTGGACGTGAAGATGACCACACCTTCCAGCACAGCGGGCCAATAGCAGATATCCGTCGTTACAATTGGTGAGTTTAGAGTGCACCAGATAATGAAATGTTTACCTCGTCACAGGTGCGTGCAGACGTTTCGCATCGAGTCTCTCCAAAGTGATGTTTCCCGTACGCCACATAATTTCTCCCAGTGTCGAAAGTGTCGACTCAACGACAAGACTCGCAACCACACTGAGAAATAATTGTTTCAGTAGACCAGATACATTCGTTCGCGTGGCGTTTGTTTAAGCTTAACGACGTTTTGTTGGTACGACCAAGCCTTGGTTCATCCGAATGAACGAAATGTGCTTAACAAAGACAAATATTTTATATAAAACCATTTTGTTAGAGCCAAACAAATATTGCGTTGTTTCAGTGTAGTAAACGAATATTTAGTGCGAGCTAACACATCCCCTACAATTTGCCAACAAAATAATAAGTTTACACTGACAGAAATGTTTGTTCCAGCCAACCAAACATTTGTTTGTGCAGGGCAAACATTTTAATTTGTTTCCCCAACAAAATATTTTATTGGGTAAACATATCTTAAAAAGAAACAAAATTTAATACTGTTTCGTCTAATAAAACGTTCATTTGAATTAACAAAACTTTTGTGTTGGGCCAAAAGAAATTGTATTGTTAACAAAATATTTNCCTAATAAAACGTTCATTTGAATTAACAAAACTTTTGTGTTGGGCCAAAAGAAATTGTATTGTTAACAAAATATTTAGTTTAGTCAACTGTGTATATTTGTTCGGCCCTTTCATTTGATTGTCTTCTTTCAAAAATAGAGCTCCAAAGTTTGTCTGTATTTTTGTGAAAGTTAGGATTTATTACAATAGTAGTCACCGCAGCTGAGGCGTAGGAATAGTCTTAAAGTAGAACTTTGTCAGGGAGTCAGAAAAGTCGGGGAGTAACCACGAATGTAATTTATTGCTTGCCCTTAAATTTAATGACGAATTATTTCCTGCCCTTGCCTGTATGCTAGACTCCACACTCAAGGTACGCTGAATCAGATATTAAATATCACTGGTTTCGAGTGGTCACAGTGACTGGAGGAGCATTTTGTTGCTTGTTTTCTATTAGCTCAGGGGTTCTCAGGAAGATGTCAAACAACGCGTGAACCAATTACGAATGTAACACAAAAGTACGATTTCGCGCAATTTTTAGTTCGTTTACCCGTGACCAGAATCACTGGAAAATCACGAATATATTTTGTTCNAAGTACGATTTCGCGCAATTTTTAGTTCGTTTACCCGTGACCAGAATCACTGGAAAATCACGAATATATTTTGTTCCAGCGTATTTTCTAAAACACTGGCTTGTACATCCGACTTCGACTGTATGGTGCATTGTTTTGACAGGGCTTGGCCAAGGGTTTGGCGGGAGAAGGTGTTATCTACCCCCTCCTCAAAGTGTATTCATTAAAACCTATTTAATGGCGTTAAAAAAATTACAGATCTCAACGCCAGTAAAGCTAATTGTCACCACTGACTTTGTAAAATAAGAAGTGGCACGCTTTGACGAAACTGCAAGAGATTCGGATAATTTCGCAGGTTTTTTATGATCTTCTCGCAGATATCGAAGAGGAGTTTCTCACCCTATGGCTGCAGTTCGTGCAGGGCTTGAAGGAAAATCCAAAATGCCCAATTTGCGTATCGCAAACATGCAATATCAACATGTTACCAATGGTGCATGAACTCCTCACCATAATGGTAACACTTCATGTAAAAACGTTCGCGTTGGGAGAGGACATTTTCAACACTGAAATTCACTGAAATGTTACTTGGGGATAACGAACGGGATAACATCGCCTGAACGGCATTGCTTTAATGTTCATCCATGAAAACATGCCAGTATCACCAGAAGAAATACTAAATCATTTAGCTGAAAAACTTCGGCGGCTAAATATCCGATTGCGATAAAAAAAAAGTATGCTACGAAAAACACTTTGTTATAATCAGGTAAGCTTGAATTTTATTTCAAATATATCTCATATGTCATAGATTAAAGAAATATATATATTGGAAGTACTTATTGATAATTTTTAATTAACCCCCGCTCCAGCGCTCCTCCCCCCACCCAAAAACCCCCAAAAACAAATTCTGGTTGCGCCACTGAACTCAGATTTTTGCAAACCAATCACAAACGTTCGCTAATATCATTTAAGAACCACAATTGGCCTGATGGAACAGGAAATAAGCTTCATAAGCACATGACAGCCAGTACCGGAAGATACATTTCTCATGTGCAAAATACCTTGAAGCCTTATAAGCAGTTAAATTTTTCACGTGATTACTCATAATCTCTACCAATATCAATAAAGCTACGGAAAAACGTTTTTCTTTATTTTTTTTGTATTTCATTATATTAGTTCGTTTTGGTATAAGACGAAAACCGTGTATTTGGATTGTTACGGTTTAAAACCACTTTTTAACTCACGCTGATTAAATATGTCTTTCCTGTTCTAAGCGATTTGCTGGATAGTTTACGTTAAAAGTAAGTCTACGACTATATTTTATTTACATTTAGAACATTTCGTTTAATAAATAATCAGATTACGTCTACGTGATGTTCGCAATTCGAAGCATGGTCGATGTGGATCAGACAAGTAGGTCTGTGCAGTATCCACTCTTCAATATCGTTTCGAAACATGTTGACCAATCGGTGACGGTACGATACATCGCTCCCAGAGAGTATCGAAAATCGATGACTATGTATCACAAATATCGGAATCGCAAATATCGGACATATTGATATCGAACATTTCATGTATCGCCAACACCGTATGTCGCTAATTGTTGAGGTTTAATGAATAAAGGCCTTTTAATAAACGAAATGTTTTATTATACTTTAACAGCAAAACTGATACAACAATGTTGACCGTTATATATTTATCAACTAGAAAAAACAAAACACTACACAGTGTTGCCAACAACTTAAAACTGAAGTTACCAAATAATAATTATTACATTGCCATATTTTAACACCCCCTCTCAATGTAATACAGTTCTATCTTATATCTTATCTGATACAATTATATCTTATTTCTAAGTTTGAATACAACACTTATTTAAACATCTTACAAATAATTCTTGACTTAAAGCCTTAGTGAGTATGTCAGCTGGTTGTTCACTAGTTTTCACATAATGAAGGCAGATCTTATTATCTTTAATCAAATCCTTTATGAAGTGATATCGTATATCAATATGTTTGAGGCGCTTAACAGTGTCTGTGCCTGCAATAAAAATGGCTGACTGGTTGTCACAATACATACTTACTGGACATACATTTGAGTAACCAAAATCACTTAACAAGTTTATCAGCCAACAGGCTTCGCTTCCTGCCATACTCACTGCAACATACTCAGCCTCAGTTGACGACAGACTGACTGATACTTGTTTCTTCGAGCACCAAGAAATCAAACAATTGGAAAACTTAAATAAATAGCCTGTGGTAGACTTTCTGTCTTTGAGATCACCTCCCCAATCAGCATCACAATATCCCTCTAGGACATTATCTTCACACTTGAAAACTAACATATAATTTAGTGTATTCTTGACATACCGCAGGACTCTTTTTAATGCAGTTACTAACATATCATTTGAATATGTTTGAAATCTGCTCAACATTGAGACAGTAAAACATAAATCAGGCCTAGTACTTGACACTGCATACATAAGGCATCCTATAACTTCTCTACAATATTTTTCAATATTCTCATCATTACTTTTATTACAATTTTCAAGTATTTTAACATTAAAGTTTGGGTCAATAGGAGTTGACATAGGTTTACAGTTTTCCATATTAAACCTTTTAAGTACATTTTCTAGGTAATTTCTTTGGCTTAATTCAGTAATCCCCGTTTCTAGATTTTGGTTAACATTTATACCCAAAAAATTGGTTACTAAACCTAGATCCTTCATCTTAAATTCTTTGTTTAGGACACTTTTAAACTGAACAATTTTCTCCTCATTTGTACCAAATATTAACAAGTCATCAACATATAGCAAAACAAACATTTTATCTTTACCATTGCACCTTTTGTACAAGCATGAATCACTTTTTGAACTAACAAAGCCTTCTCCTGTTATAATAGAATTAAATTTATTATTCCAGGATTTTGGTGAACTTTTCAGACCATATAGAGACTTGTTTAATTTTGCAATATTATTATTACCCGAATAAGCCCCTTCCGGCAAACGAATAAATACATTTTCATTTATTTCTCCATACAAAAATGCTCCCGTTACGTCCATTTGATAGATTGGCAATTTTAATTTGGTTGCTATAGCAACAAAAAGTCTAAATGTAGGTAATTTTGCAACTGGAGCATAGATGTCATTCAGATCTAATACATCATCCTGTTCAAACCCTCGGGCAACTAATCTAGCTTTATACTGTTGAACATTATTTATTGTCTTTACTTTAAAAACCCATTTACTACTCACTATTTTCTCTTTTGCTGGTGCTTCACATAAATCCCAAGTGTTGTTCTCTTTCAGTGTCTCCAGTTCTCTATTGATAGCTTCACTCCATTTACAAGCATCCTTTCTTTTCATTGCTTCCTTGTAAGTCACTGGATTATCATCTTCGCTGTAGATGTTGTTGCATTGATAAAATTCGGTCTGTTTCCTTACACGCTTGCTTCGTTCATTTCCATTTTGTAATGGTGTGATTACGCTTTCTTCTTCACTTGTACATGGTTCATATTCACTTCCAGATTCATTTTGAGTTATTAAGCTTTCATTCATGTTAACCAGAGTTTCTTGTAAGTCTTGGTTTCCATCAACTTTATCTACTATTTGTTTCAACTCGTTCTCCAAATCAAGTGTAACTTGGGGTTCTTCCCTTCCTTCTTGTTTCTGTTCTAAGAAAACAATATCACGCTTTGTCTCTACAGTATTTTTCTGTGGGAAGTATATCCGGTAACCCTTGGTATCTTCGCCATATCCGACCATCAATCCCTTGTCTCCTTTGCTATCCCATTTTCTTCGTCTTTCTTTTGGAATGTGTACATACACCGGTGTGCCGAAGACTTTTAATTGTTGAATATCGAAACTTTTATTGGTCCATACCTCATATGGTGTTTTTCCTTCAACTTTACTCTTACCCGTTCTGTTCAGAGTAAATGCAGCAGTATGTACCGCTTCTGCCCATAGTTTCTTAGGTAAACTCTTTGCATGTAAAATTGTTCTTGCCGCTTCAACCAAAGTTCGGTTCTCTCTTTCGGCCTTTCCGTTTTGTTCCGGAGTATATGGTACTGTAGTTTGATGTGTTATGCCACGTTTTGAGAACATTTCACTCACTTCTTTATTCACAAATTCCAGCCCATTATCACTTCTGAACAATTTTACTTTGTTCCCAGTTAAAATCTCCGCCTTATTAATGAAATCTTCTATGCAGTTCTTCACCTGATGCTTATTTTTAATGAAATAGACACTTCTATAATTTGAGAAGTCGTCCTTTAACACTACGAAATACCTCGACCCGCCGACAGATACCTCCTCCATGGGACCGCACGTGTCCGCATGGATTAATTCACATGCTTTAGAAGTACCATTTTCGCTGTTATGAAAAGGTAATCGATGAATTTTTCCCTTCAAGCAGCTTTCACAGGTTGGAGCAGACGTTTGTTTCACATTTATTTTCCTTGTGGCAAGTATTTTCTTCACATAATCGAAGTTTTGATGAGCCAATTTTTCGTGCCACACATTTAAATCATCGTTTGTAGTACTAGCTACGCTCGCAATATCATTTTCATATCGGAAATCCATATAATACGAGCTCCCAATTCGGTTTGCAACCGCCAAAACTTCTTTGTTTTTATAAAATTTACATGAGCTGTCACTTGTCATTATGACATAACCTTTGTCAGTCGCACAATTCATAGAGAAAAGGTTCGTTTTCAGTTCGGGAACGTAAAGAACGTTGTCTATGTTTGTGTTGATCCATTCGTTCCCATTGTGCACTTTTACCGCCATCTGCCCACAGCCTAACACACTAATCGCTTGCCCATTGCCGAGAATCACAGATTTCTGTGAAACAATTTGAAATGATGAAAATAACGCGCGATTGTTACACATATGTTCACTGGCCCCAGAGTCAACCAGCCATTTTGACTCTTGATAATGTTCATATTCTGCGTTTGACACGACAAATGCATTACTTTCCTTACTGCCCCTGTACTTCCTAAAGCGACACTGTGCCTTATAATGTCCGAACTTTCCGCAATAAAAACACTTATTACTGTTACTGTTATTGTCTTGTAATTCACTGTTATTCACTTTGCTTCTGCATTCGCTTTGGAAATGCCCCAGTCTGTTGCATTTGTGACACTTTATGTTTCTTCTATTTTTAACAAAGAATGCAGATGAAGCTTGTTGAGACGCTTCACCCTTCTCCTGCACCCTTTCTTCTTCCACCAGAAGCCTGGCTATCAGATTATCCAGGGTTTGTTTATCGTCTGGCGCCGACTCCCACGCCGACACAAAGTGTTTGTACTCATCTGGCAACGACATTAGTACCTTTGTAATAACTAACTTGTTTGATATTTCCTCTCCCATTTGCTTAAGCTGATTTTGCAGCTCCTGTATTTTTGACAAAAATACTGACATCTCAGTTCCTTTTTCAAACTTAAACTGGAAAAATCGCTGCTGTGTAATATGGATGCTTGTTTCCGACTTTTGCTCGAAAACACTTTGGAGTTTACGCCACATTTCAGCAGATGTTGTGCAAGAAATTATATGCAACATGACTTTCTCCGTCATTCTGGTAACTAGTAGTGTCTGAGCCTTAGCATCTTTTGACTCCCAAGCAGCATGTTCAGCCGCTGCCTCAGGTTTTATTTTCTGCCCCTCAACTATGTCGAGCCATCCTTGACCTCGTAGCAATACCGTTGTTTGGAACTTCCACAGGTTCCAGTTGCTAGGTCCTTCCAGTTTGATCACACACTGATTTCCTTCCATTTCGTTGTCCTGCCTCGCTCAATTTAGAGAATGAACGAGTATTACTCCTTCTTGGCGCGGTCACGTATAACCTCACTTTTATCGCGGGCCGGCACCAATATTTTCGCCGATATTTCTACCCCTTCACAGATTCTATGCAGAACTATGTGTCTGGGCCCATAACCTGTTGAGGTTTAATGAATAAAGGCCTTTTAATAAACGAAATGTTTTATTATACTTTAACAGCAAAACTGATACAACAATGTTGACCGTTATATATTTATCAACTAGAAAAAACAAAACACTACACAGTGTTGCCAACAACTTAAAACTGAAGTTACCAAATAATAATTATTACATTGCCATATTTTAACACTAATAATGCGATGTACGATATGTTTCACTGTACTGTTGGATCATACCGTAGTTCCGATATTTAAAATAATATTGTATCGTGATCGATATATGGCCACATTGCACAGCCTTAATGACAAGAATCTATAGCCCGCGGTGAATGACACACCTGTTCCTAACGGCTGGTCTGCATAGGGGACGAGACAAAACTAAGTGAAGGCGAAGAAGTAACGGACTGCAGTGGCGGAGATAACCGGGAACACTCATGGAAAACCTCACTGGCAACGCCCGCCACGTTTCCCAAATGCGAAGGTCATACGGTCAAACGTAGCGTTTATAATTTTATTAATATCTGTATAAAGTACTGTCTTATATCGGGGCCAGTAAAAATGTGTTTGTAATTAACGTTATTAGTTGCAGTTGTTTATAATACTACTGAATGTAGTTGCAACAACTAATGTTGTCATCCACACGTGAGAAACTTTACATGTTTTACGCGATTTTCTGCTGTTTGCAGTAAAGATCTTGGAATAAATTTACTTCATATACTAGACACTGTAACTGAAAGGGTTTTAATTGTTGAAAAAATTATTTTGTAACTGCCAAATTTAATATTTTACAACTCTACTTGAAATTTGGCACATGCGCAGGAAAGAATTATAATTTTCAAATCCAAAAGTAAATTATTAGGCAACTCAGCGGCTTCTGATAAATAAGTACTTAAACCCGCAAGAGTTAATTTCATTATGGCAAATTACGTACCTCGTATTCATTGAGAATAAGACTTTCGCAACACAAAATAATTTTTCTTTGAATTGGATTCACGCACCTAAGACACATCCATCGTCTTAATTAGGAGAGCTGCAGCACAGCACATATTAGGAAAATATAAAAAATTTTGAGTTTTAGTTGGAAACGGAAAAATAAAATATTACCTTTAGCTAAATAATTTTTTTTTAAATACTAAACTGAAAAATACGCAGCTTTTGATTTTGCTTGTTTTAGCTGGAGCTTGACGGCAGTTCATGTCCTACTAACTCCAGTCAAACTGCAAGAAAATTATAACTAGGAAACAAATTAGCACAGAATCGGCATTTACATTTTATATTTATTTCACGAAGAAAAAGTCATGCCAGACAGCAAAGCGCGCTGGTAAAACTTGGGAACAAACATTCAATTCAGCAAAGCGAATATTGTTAAATTGGTTATTAAACTAGCGCCGACAACTTTTTTTACAAATGAGACTTCTTGAGAGAAACTTTCAGTCCGAGAAATTAGCAGACACGAAAACTACCGCCATAACTCCACATCAAGAGAAATAAAAATAAAAAAATTGAACTCCCACTTTGGTGTGAACTTCCAACTTAATTCCCTCATTTCCATTATCCCCGAAACAGAAATAACGAGCTACGAAAGAAAGTTACTGGTGCAAAATACACACGTGCATCGTTAAAGATAATTAGCATCGGTTGAATTGCTTAACTCTTACAGGCGTTGCAAATCTCGCTACGTCAAGTGATTAGAAAAATTCTGCTCTTTATGCTCTGTTACAGTTAAAACATGTGTTTAATTAGACTGGATCGTCTTTTGCTATTCGCATTGCCAGAATTATAGATACGTTGACATTCTTGAGTATTGTATTGACACGTTAGTGTTAAATACAGTGATTTCTTGTTTTCCATTTTTTGTTAAAGGATTAACGCCTGGCGAGCCACCAATGTTGCCAACGATCAGGAAAGAAAGCTAAATGGACGATAAAATATTGTCAAAAATAGTTAATGGAGGGCTACTGAGGCTGTTAAAAATTATTTCAACAACTAATAATAAGAGTTTTGTATTAAGGGGAATTAACTGCTGCCATTTTGAAGGTTGTTTTTTTTTTTATGTATTTTTCATTTTCGGGCTGACAAGGCATAGGGATATATAGTAGTTTGGCAAACTTCCTGAAATCTATATTATACGTTTTGTCCTCCATATACTTGTACAGTGGTGCTTGTAAGTACAGAGTAAGTACAATCCATATTAGTCTCTCAGCATAAAATAAATGAAGAATATTATTTTATCCCCACCCAGTGATGCCAGAGCCTAAAAACGGGGGAGGGAGTTCAGGAGCAGTTGCCCATCCCCCTCCCCCCATTTTCTCATATTAGTAGGGGCAAAACATATATTTGATCCTCCCCCTCTCCCCTCCTCCGCAAATTTCGCCATCAAAAAAGTATCTACACTTCAGCGCAATCGCATAAATACCCACATCGTAAAATTAACGAGAATCGTCTGTGTCCACAATTCCTAGAGTGCTGATAATGAACGTAAATTTAGGAGTGTAACCTTGAAAGAGGAGGGAAGAGTGATCTTGATAGGGTGCAGGCTTTTAGGCTCTCCTTGTTACAGTTCGATAACTCCGTGCATTTATTGGCTACACCGTAAGCGAGGGTCACTTCGTGGCACAAAAAATCACATTTGAATATCCCCCTATTTCAGTTGGATGTTTCAGATATTCGGTGATGCCAATTTTACCACTGAATATTAAAAATAGCCTCTTTGAAATTGAAGGAAATTCCTATGTGATAAAGTCACCCATCATGTCCAAAGTTACCCCGGCCTAGGTATGACTTCTACAGCCTTTAAGACGCCTGTTTTATCGTTTAATGTCAGGGACACAATCTTAGTCTTTTTACAAATGTTCTAAAGATTATGTTACGATTTACTTTCTTCTTTTTTTTTTTTTTTTTTTNACGTAATCTATATAAAGTATAGATGGTGTCATTTACGTTCTAAACAATTCACGGGACAAAAAAAAAATTGGAATACTTAATGCATTACCACCTCCTCAGTAATCGGGAATATACCGATAGAGAATTTTGTAGATAAATCGGGTTGGTCTACAGTTATTTTTAAGGTCCATATTTTGCCACCCCCCTAATCCAAACTCACATCCACCAACCCACAACATTTCGTGCCGGGCACGTCTGTCCCCAACATTACAATTTTCCCACATGAAATTCAAAATTCGGTAGTGTAAAAATATGTATAAAGACAGATCACGGTAAATTGAACACTTTTGGAAGCCCTGCGTAAGATCTACTTACATGCACATCGTGTATTCTTCCGCCATATGCACAATCAACATTGCATTTAACTCATAACTTTACTCATGCTTCGGTCTAGTGAAACGTGCGTAGTTACTGAGAAATCAGACATTTTAAATATTTGCGTATTCTTACAAAAATAAAAAATACAGAAAGCGAAATTATTCACTTTAGTATTGACAAATATTTAACCAAGACTTTTAAATGCACAGTTAAAACATGGGTATTTTTTTACCTCTGTCGTTACCAACTTTGCTTGGCGCATGCCAGTGTGTCCGTTAAAATATATGCAGTTGGGGCAGTGACCTTTCCCTAAGGTTGATTTCAAAAGTGTTCACATTACCGTAAACAGTATTTTATGCAAATATTGGCATTATAACTAACGTAGCGATTAATTTCTTTTTTAAATACGTGTATTTATTTCCTTTATAATTTCATTTGAAAAGGAAAGCCCCACTAAAATTATGCACTTATTTTTGCAAAGAACTATTTAATGAAATTTATGAACAGGATACAAAAAATTTCAGTTCTTTTACTTCCCTGGAAGATGCATTTACGTAGAGACGCGAACATACAAACTGCCAAGTAGGGCTCCAAGAGGACACAGTTATTACCCGCGATGAATTTTTCTCATTTTAAAGGCACAATGGTAGTTTCAAAAGGGGGAGGCTATTTTTTTCCCCCTCTTAACCGCCTCTTAACTTTAAAATTTGCTTATTTGCANTCCCCCTCTTAACCGCCTCTTAACTTTAAAATTTGCTTATTTGCATCCTCCTTTTATTCAACAAAACGGAAGTTTAGCGACGCAGAACCCTTCTTCGCCGCCTTTTACAAAAAATAACGGAGAAGAAAAAAAAACAGCGCAGAATAATTTCCGNCGACGCAGAACCCTTCTTCGCCGCCTTTTACAAAAAATAACGGAGAAGAAAAAAAAACAGCGCAGAATAATTTCCGCGGGATTTTTAGTTGAGTTGGTGTTCGTGTTCTTGAGGGAAAGCAAGGAAATTGCGTATCGTAAATGAACCAAACACTTAACGTTCTGATGAGTCTGTCGTGCTTTCAGAAAGTTTTTTGAAAGTGAACGATAATAGAACTGCATTTTAAAGGTTTCTTTTTAAAGCCCCAATTTATTGTATTGAGAATTCCCATCGCCACAGTACACTCGATCAGTGGCGTCGATCCAGCTCAGCATCAGGAAGGAGCAATATTCTGATGTGATAACATTTCACGGTGGAAAGAACTTTGCTTTGTTCCAGATTTATAATTATACGTTAACGAATAGCACGAACGCCCAAATAACATTCTCCTAAGTACTGGGTAGGTATTTCACATTTATGCTTAATTTGTAAGTCGTCCCTCGTATTACCAACGCCCAATAGTCTACAGGGTGTTTCAGCAAAACCGTGCAAAAAAANTTAATTTGTAAGTCGTCCCTCGTATTACCAACGCCCAATAGTCTACAGGGTGTTTCAGCAAAACCGTGCAAAAAAAATGAAACTGGGAATAGGGCCTTCGCACCACTGACCAATTTGAGATTTGGAACAATAAGGTCCGCCAAACCTGCGAAGAGAGGTATAGGCATAAACGTATTTAACGTAAATACAGGTGTCAATATTAGTTACGTGTATTGTTAGCATTGCGTATCTACACAACTGACGAAGTTGCCGGTGGAACCGGAGCTGGCCTCTCCAAACCTCCCCTCCAGGTGGCCGATACCTCTTAAAAGGTCATACATGGAGCGCTACTTTCTATCTGCACTTTATCCCCCAGCAAACAAAAAGCTAAATCGGCTCTTTATTTCACAGCATACCACCGGGAACTTTGCAATTACAAAATTTTAATTTTTCTTGTAAAACTTTTTATGATTATATCCTTAAAAACCGACCAATATTATATGCTTCTCGAAAGCAATGTAAATATAAATTTAAAAATAAAAATTAACAAATATTAGCGAATTTCATNAGTGCGAACGTGCCACGGGCCTCGTCGCGATCCCCCACCACCGCCCACACAACTGACAAGTCGTACAGTACAGGACCGTTCCATCGACGGACAAGTGTCCACGTGTCAGTTTGTGTACCTCGCACAAGAGTTGCCTCAAAGTGACGGCCGCCAACCTCAACGCAAGCATGACGACGGCGTGCCAGAGTCTGCAGCGCCCGTTCAACTGTCCAACGCGCGTTGCCTCTGTCCGTCGTTGATAAGGGCTGTTCGCTGTTCGCGATCAAGTGAGCACTCTTGAAACTAACCTCAGAGAAAAGTAACTGCTTCTGCCTGCGTATACATTACCGGGCGCACTGAGTGGTATGCGCCCAGTAAAGTTGGCAACAATTGAGGGAAAGTAGTTCCGTACCTCTACGTCGAATAAAAAGTATTAGGCAACCATATGTGATGACTTGAGTTATTTCTATTCGCTTTCTGTTTTATTTAATGCATCGGAGAGTAAAAATGAGCATATTTGTAAAACATTTACTTTTCTCATAATTTCCCAGTTTCGCTTGACCGACGGATGAATAAAGTGATGAGGCCTGTCGCTATGTTAATTTTTCGTAAGGTGGAATAATACACCGCGTGCATGCAAGTAGATGTTTAGCAGGGCTGTCAAAAATGCTCAGTGTGTCGTGAACGGCCTTTACAAGCACGTACTGTAGCAATGTAGGGACGGCAGAGCCACCTTGTGGCCGTTAGGTGAACTACACACACATCATGGGTCGTCCACACGTTTACGCCCACATCTCCGTTATCTGGGCTCACGGACCTTACGTTTCCAATCTCAACACGTTCCGCTGTGGGGTCCCATGTTTCGAGAGACGTTATATGCTGGAAGACTTTTGCTATTAAGGCGCCCGTCTACCTGGCGCTTGAACTGCGTTGCAGAGTGTTCCAAATACACGTTTTTCAACGAAACTATTAAGCGTGCATCCAACGTGCTGATCTACGAAAAGAACACACACTTCAGACGAGGACTGTTGAGTGGTTTCAAAATATCACGTACGTTAGAAACATCAATTCAGAGTACTCCAAAACCGCTAAAAACGGCCTTTCCAAGGCGCTGTAGCTCCAAATGCACGCACCAGATACATACAAAACTACTATACGGGCCTGCACTGAACCTTCCTAAAGACTTCCCACTAATAAAATAATATGGTCACCGCTGAAAGTCCCATAGGTACACGCAGCACGACGAGAACACTGCACGCCAGTTCAGAGCCTTGCGCTTAGCGGCTATGGCGTACTTGATGCGCGTGGCAGTGTCGCCCTTATCGCTCCCGCGCTTCTCGGCCTAAACGTGGGAAAAAGTTCCAGGTAGACGGGGGGCTTAATGAGCTTGCATCAACTTCTAATTCTGTTATTAGTATTGCTCAGTCTCCTGTATTGTATTCTAGACGTAGGCTTAAGTTTGAGCTTGGCGATGCTGTATGGGTGTTTAGAAAGTTGGTTGGTACTAATGGTGATGTTCGTGTATTGGGTCATGTAACGTATGTTTATGTTGCTTGATTATATTTATTTCATTTAATATGAGTATTTTTATTTCCCCACTCCAGATCCCTTTAACACGTACGAAAACAGGTTCGACCTTGACCGTCAGTTGCAAGTTTTGACGTGCCAATCTGCTCCCGGAAGTTGTTATCGGTAGCTTTTCAGTTTTGGAGGATGTACATCCTTTTGATAATTTAACATTGCGCTTATGGGTTTTCGCTGAATTAGGGACTAGGGTATGCGCTCATGGCTGCACTCTGAGAAAGAAGAGAGGGAGGAAAAGAGACTGAACATTATAAGCACCCCACAAGAAGTTTGGAATGTACATAAAGAAAGCAAAAAAAGTATGGCATACATATATATAAAAGGAAGCAAAGCGATTAGAAGTTACGAACAATACCGATACAAAACGTGCAATTCAACGTGTTTCTAACAAANTGTACATAAAGAAAGCAAAAAAAGTATGGCATATATACATAAAAGGAAGCAAAGCGATTAGAAGTTACGAACAATACCGATACAAAACGTGCAATTCAACGTGTTTCTAACAAAAAAAAAAAAAAACATTTGTCCGATATCACAGACAAATAAACTCCAAAGAATAACAAAATTGACGTAATGGTGTCTCTGATTAGGGAGGGTTTCTTTCTTCCCACTGCAACTCAGTAACGTGNAATAAAAACATTTGTCCGATATCACAGACAAATAAACTCCGAAGAATAACAAAATTGACGTAATGGTGTCTCTGATTAGGGAGGGTTTCTTTCTTCCCACTGCAACTCAGTAACGTGTATGGTCTCCATGTGCACTGTACAGGTCCTTAGCACGCCGTGGCATGCTTGTAATCAGTGTGTTGATGTCATCTTCCGGAAGAAGGTCCCCCTTTCATCTGGGCAGCTCTTATGAGAACTGGGAGTGTTTCTGGAGGTTGCGGACGATTATAAACTGCTGTTTTCAACTTTTCCCAGGTATGTTCAATGCATTGGTGTACTCTCTGTTAATCAAAAAAAAAACTACGTTTCTCCTATCACCCAAACTGCCTTATCTTACAATATTACATTATTTTTTTGAGGTGTACGTTTTTGATCAAGAGTGCAAACTCTCAGTGTATGTTCTTCTTAATGAACCGCTTAGGTTTAATATTTTTTTATTTAACGAACCCCATATTATTTGTATTAATAATTTCATAATGAAAAACAAAACTACCTGTTATATCTGCATAATTAATGTATATGCAAAAATAGATTAGTAAAACCCTCATGATAAAGAAACCACACTCTATTATATTTACAAGTATGTCAAAGTGAGCATTAGTGATAACCCCTTTGTCATCTTGTGTCTTCTTGCCTGTTTTTACGCTAATAGCAAAAGTTCCGTAAAAATGTTATAAGTTTTAAAAGTTTATAAGCTGTTAGAAGAGACTTTTCTCTTTTAAGTGTATGTTCCGAGCGCCATCCTTTGAAGTGTGCCGCATCGATGGCAATTGAAGTTGCGAAAATAAAGACTACGCTATATGTTGCACGAAAATAATGAGAATAAAATTCGCGAGTTACATTTCATAGGCTTATAAACTTAAAATATCGACATAGTTTGTCGTTTCATATTGCTTCTTGTGTAAACTGATATGCACTTGTTGCAACGTTCATCACATTTATTGTGTTAGCTGTACACGCTAAAAAAAAATCTCCCCTAAATACATCCTGAAGTTTATCGCGTTTTTTTTTTCTGTGGTGGTGGTAGCGAAATAATTTAAGCTAGGTGGTGGAGTGGTAAACTCTGGACTCGTATTCTGATTCTGTATCCGGTCCGGCCATCCGGATTTCAGTTTTCAACGGTTGCCCAAAGTCACTCCAGGCGATGGTTCCACACTGCAGTCTATGGCCGATTCTTTCTCCCTTCCTGCTCCTCTGAGCGACTTTCTGCGTCTCTAGTAACCTCGCCTGCGACGAGACGTGAAGCCCTGCACCTACTTACTTCAGAGAGGGGCAGCGGTGGCGTAGTGGCCAGGGCGCTCGCCTCCCACCACGGCGGTCCCGGGCTCGATCCCCAGCGGGTTCACTCCCGGTTTTTCGCATGTGGGAATCGTGCTGGACGATGCCGCTTGCCGGCGGGTTTTCTCGGGGTACTCCCGTTTCCCCCTGCCGTTGCATCCCAGCGCCGCTCCATTCTACGGTTTCATTTCTGTCATGCCCGGGGATGACGGTCACCTGCGGGTCCCAGCTGGAAAGACCGCCACTAGGTGGGCGTCGCCTTACCCTGGGTGCACTCCCCACACGCCATTATTATTATTATTTCAGAGTTGAATTTCACTCATTGCAGTCACTGATTAAGTTCTTCGGAGCAGATTATTGCAGCAATTTTCTTTTCGCTCATTTCACCCAGTGATTCACATCTAGGTTTCATTCTATATCCCGTAATGCTGGGGGGGGG
>NQII01003029.1:194218-231033 GCA_002778355.1 Clitarchus hookeri | reverse complement strand
CCTTCTCAGCCGGCTTCGAGACACCAATGCTTCTGAGCTGCTGGCTCATCGGAGCCATGTAACCCCAACATCAGAGTGAAAAATGATTTCCCCATTTGACCGGACCGATACTGCACGTCCATGATCAGTATAGTTAAGATTTATTCTACTCGGGTTAGGAACAAATCGTGGCTTGTTTTGGGTACGTAGTGTTCCAAAAGGTAGCATTAATTTAAATTTTAAGCTACGTGAATAATGAAAAACGAATATTTTACTTATATATGAAGTTATTTTGTATTTTATTTATAATTATTATAATTATCCTGTTTTTTTTTAACGTGTAACATAGAGAAAATCTGGTACACATACGACACTAGCTCTTACCTAGTGGCGAAAATTTTTGGTTGCCAAACTTTTTACATTGATCTTCCCAACCTGTAGTTGAAGTAGCCTTAGTGTAGTGTATTCCCTGTTTCTCCACAATTTTTGAATTAAACCTTTGAAAAATCACTCCATCCATAACGCGTTTGGTTCTTTCGTAAATATATCATGTATCGCAAGCGTTTTATACCCCCGTTAACATACAAGTATTTTTAAGTTTTGGTTCAATTTAACTTTTACTTCTATTTTATCTATAAGTTGTGATATTTCATTTAAAGTTAATACGAAAATAACGAGAGAGAAAACGTGTGTGTTGGTAACGACTACTCGCCTCCCGCCAAGGCAAACCGGGTTCGATTCCCGGCGGGGTTTCCCCACGGATTTTCGCACGTGGGAATCGTGCCGGACGATGCCGCTGGTCGGAGAGTTTTCTCGGGGATCTTCCCCCCCCCCCTTGCATTCAGACGCTGCTCTACACTCACCTCGCTTCACCCTCATCGGCTCTCGAGGCCTCGGTGTTAAGAGATGCCCAAATCTCTTCACTCAATCGCCGTTTCCGTCTTGGGGGACCCATGTGTCGGTCTGATTTTAAAGACGTGTTCTCGTCAAGGATTTTTTTTTACATCTAAACTATTTTAATTGGTAAGCCATTCCAATCAAACACTGGCTACATTAATTTTTTGAATTTAGGTTTAATTTGGGATCATAGTTTTTAGTTTCACTAGAATCGGCTATGGCTTTTAAAGGTACTGTGTAAGGTTGTTTAATTAACTAGAGTATTTTTATTGTTATACTTAACTCTGGGATTGGCTGGATATGCTTTATTCATTTTAGGAGGATTTTGGTGGGTTTAAATAGGGGAAAAAGGGGAGAGCCCCTTGTAAAAAAAAACCTGATGCACGGTTTTTATTTAATTGTTTGTGTTGCTGAGGGCACTCTTTGTTTCCATCATGATGGCGAAGGTCTCTGCTTGGGTAGTCAAGAATTTACTGTCTCTGAGAACAAACGAAGACGTAAGGAAGCACGTGTTCAAGAGGAAAGCCAATCTTTCTCGGAATGGTGGGATGGGGAGGGATGACGAATTCAGACGCTTTTCCTTCCGGGAGGAGTTAAATGGGGCAGGGAGCCACGGAAGAGGAGACGCGAGGCAAACGAGTTACGTTGCGAGAGACGATATATATACGGCGGCGATAAGATCCGGTGTCGAGGTTTGATAACGTAGTCCCTCATCCCGGGTGAGACTACGAAAAGGTCACGAGTCGACGTGATTTATGCCGAGATATGCCGGAAAGAAAAGCAACCGGGACGACGGGTCGAAGCGGATTAAAAACAAATCGTCACAACACGTGCAGATTTATCACGCCGAATACGTACAGCCACACGGTAGAGTGTGTACATGGGGAAATATAACACGAATTGGGAGCAAGTTCAAGTCGCAGAGTAAGTACACTGAAGAGCCAAAAAAACTGGTATAGGCGTGCGTATGCAAATAACAGAGGTATGGAACCAATCAGAGTAACGCGACGCGGTAGGCAGCTAGATCGGTTACTGCTGCTACAATGACAGGTTATCAAGATTTAAGTGAGTTTGAACGTGGTGTTATAGTCAGCGCACGAGAGATGGGACATAGCATCTCCGAGGCAGCGATAACATTTGGATGTTCGCGTACGACCATTTCACGAGTGTACCGTGAATATCGGGAATCCGGTAAAACATCACATCTTCGACATCGCTGCGGGCTGGAAAAAGATCGTGAAAGAACGGGACAAACGAAGACTGACGAGAATAATTAAACGTGACAGACGTGCAACCCTCTCTCGAATTGGCGCAGATTGGATTTTTGGACTGCACTGCAGGATTCATGGGTGTGAGTTTGCCTCCTTCATACCTTCAGACATTAGTCGAGTCCATGCCACGTCGTCTTGCGGCACTTCTGCGTGCTCGTGGGACGGGGGGACCTACACGATATTAGGGAGGTATACCAGTTTTTTTGGCTCTTCAGTGTAAGTGTACAGAGGTGAAATAGCCGCTTGCACCGCGTGCTCCAGCCACACTTGCCAGCAAAATGGCGTCACTGGCATCTATAAGGAATATTTCGCAGCATGCACNCACGTCGTCTTGCGGCACTTCTGCGTGCTCGTGGGACGGGGGGACCTACACGATATTAGGGAGGTATACCAGTTTTTTTGGCTCTTCAGTGTAAGTGTACAGAGGTGAAATAGCCGCTTGCACCGCGTGCTCCAGCCACACTTGCCAGCAAAATGGCGTCACTGGCATCTATAAGGAATATTTCGCAGCATGCACTGGTATACGCAAAGCCGTGCTTAAGATCTACTTGCGTGCACGTTGTGTATTCTTCCGCTATGTGTAAAACTTACTTTGACATGGACCTGATCACTTTATCCATGCGTCGGTCAATTGAAACTGAAATTATTTGAAAAGTAAATATTTTACGAATTTGGAAATTCTCACGCTTACATACATTAGAAAATAAAAAGAAAAAAAAAAATCTATTTTGATAAATGTTTACCGACGTTTTAAATTTAACGTTTATACGTGGAACTACTTTTCCTTCCATCATTACCAACCTTACTGAGCGCATGCAACTTACTGTGCCCGTTAAAATACATGCAGGTAGGGGCAGCGACGTTTTCCAAAGGTTGTTTCCAAAACTGCTTAATTAACCTTGAACATGGAATAGCCAATCGGACACGTGGTTTGTTCCCAGAACCTCGCGCAGTCTTATCAGCGAAGAGGTACCACCACATCNAACCTCGCGCAGTCTTATCAGCGAAGAGGTACCACCACATCAAAGGAACAGGCACGCCATTTCAATTCTGTATGCTTAACTGTTCTGTCGTTCAGTGGCAAAGAGACGTTATACAGAAGCGCAGAAGCGAAACGGAATGTCAGTTACTTCCATGGAAACACAGAATAAGTAATGACACAGCTGCGGAATACTGTGATGGTTCCTTCGATGCAAACGTAGTCGATTGTCCATTGTTTTGTTCAACAAATCCATTTTCTCAGTGCCTTTAATTCTACATATTTGCCAGTCTTTAGTCACGAAACAACTGAACATTCAGGTAACTGTGTAATTCAATGATGCAAAAACACCGATCCTAATTTATGATACACGTCGACGACGCAATGCGAACTGTCAAAGCAACGACGAAACACGTTCAGTGGAGAAAAAAAAACCGGTAACGCACGTGACATAATAAACCCGTTAAGCTCCGTGGCAGACAGAGTGCGAGGGCAGGCTGGGTAATTAATTAATTAGAGGTTACATCAAAGTGCACTCCCGAGAACACTACCGCTTAGAGCTCTATGACATGACAGTAGGACGATGTACCTCGTCCGCGATCGCTTATAATGCCAGGAGCACTGGCAAGGACTTAACCACTTGATATAGTCTGTCCGCGGTTTACTGAGAACTTTTGGAAAGCAACCTTAGAAAAATGTCACTGCTTCTACCTGCATACATTTTAAGGGGCACACTGACTGGTCTGCGCCCAGTAAAGTTGGTAACGACGGAGGGAAAGTAGTTCCACGTCTTTACGTTGAATTTAAATGTGTTTGATAAACATTTGTGAATACTGAAATTATTTCTATTCCTTTNGTAATTCATACTCTTTAAGTGCATCAAACATATAATGAGATGTGATGACTTCCAAGACATGAAAGCAGCCGCTGATACTTGTTCCCGAAAACCACTAAACCTCGATTACAGCTGGAGGAGGCACGTGTGGTTCAAGTAGTAAATGCAGAGAGCACACGCACAGAATCAAAAACACGTATTACGGACCATGGACTACACACGTGTACGATTTCCAGAACCACTTGTACCTTATTTGAATATTCCTGCATTGTACCACCACAACCCAGGGATTAGGCCCACCAAAGCAAAATGTCTCACCAAACCAATGGACTTCTTAGAAAGCTTCGCCAACCGAACATTCTACGAAGATAAATGGTAGAAGCAACAACAGAGACAGCGAATTTGAGGTTGATGATGACGACAATAGCAGTGGGTTACGATTAGTGAGATTTTTATGATGCTGACGTGTGGTCTATGCAGCAGCATCAGTTCCTTGACTTATTCTGACTAAAATACCTAATATAACGTAACCTTACAAACCCTGAATGCCATGCGAGGCTTTCTAGTTAGTGAATGTGTAACTTAACGTACATAAATTTACTATCCAGTTGAACGTACCTTTTTGTTTTTTATATTTCAAATAACACCCTTTCTTCAGCAAACAAAGCAATATTCAACAAAAAGTGGATGAGTCCAAAATTATGAATTTTATCTCTGGAAAAGGAAACTATATTTCCTATTGCAACTGTTAGCTGAAACTGTTTGGATGTACACCTGTGTCTCGACAAATTCTTGCGATTTTAATGTTTACAATCAACATGAGGGGCAGTTTTATTAGTTTCCTGAAAACGTTAATTTTGGACTAATCCCGTTTTTGCTATCAACCTCTCAATTGTTCTGCTCAACAAATAATTTGTAATAGTTTATTTGGTGTAAAGTAACGAATCTTTGGAGCAACAGCTGATTATTTGAATGAACAATGTTATATATTATAAAGAATTATTGATCAAGGAAAATTTATTTGGTGTCTGTAACGGAATTTTTCAATCTGGCTACTGCCAAAGTCAGAATCATTTCATTTTTTTTTTCGCTGGGTTTAAAATGATTACGCAGCTGTTAATTGCTCGCTTGGAAAGTTTGATACAGTGACGTGTGGTGAAGTGTTGCAAGGTAAGCTGGTGATTGCTCAGTGCTGTACACACTCGGCGCACGCAGCAGGAGCCAGTAAGCAGAGTGGAGCCGGGAGAAACCGAATTAATTGCGGCCACTCCCAAAAAACCGCGACTCATCCACTGCACACGTGCTGTGACGTCAAATGCACTACAACGTTTGAGTGGCCGATGTATAAACTAGAAAATTATTAGGTATAGCACAGAGCAAAACACAGCTTAGCTTGCAACAGCTCACCACACGCCTCTGTTACATCTCTAAATAGTATTTTTTTTTAAGTTGCTTATCCGTGTCTGTCTGTGTATTCGCTTAGTACTTCTAAACTACATGATGGATTTTGATGCGGTTTTCAACATCATTTAGAGAATTTCTTGAGGAAGGTTTTGGTGTATAACACATTTATGTTTAATGTAAGCATAGTAGAGAAATGTTGAACCGTTTGTAATCAAATCGTAAAAAAAAAACACTTTTAGAGCGCTTACATGACTTGCGCTGATTCAACCATAAGATATACAGATACATCAAATTAATGCACTACAGAATTGTAGCTCTCATAAAGGTCTACAGAAAAGTCAGCGATAGCATATGTTTATCATTTTAGGATGACCCACAGTAACCAGTTTTGTCTTTCAAAGCATCGCCGTAAAAACTAAATTGTTACCGGGCGAAGTCGGGCCGGTTCGCTAGAAGTCTATATACAGGCTGATTCTAAAATCATGGGACAAACATTGTGAGGTGGTAGAGCTCACTAAAACAAACAATTATCGTATAGGAATATATGGGCGGGAGTGACGCATTGAGGCACAAACACAAAAATAACACATGAAATGCAACACATTGTTTATTTACAACGTCGCCGCTAAATGCCTTTTTACAGCAATGTTTATAAGAATTGCTCAAAATTGCTACCACCGACAGTAATGCAAGCTTGGTAGCGTCGGTGGAGTGATTGGCGAACAGATTCAAATACGCCGGGTATTTCACGCACGCCACCATTGTCAGCCAATCACGCCATATGTAGATGTCGCCAAGCATGCGTGACTGTTGGTGGATGCATTTCCCGCAAATGTTTTAACATTTTCTGTACGGATTCACTCGTTAAGTTTGCTGCTAGTGAACATTTTATGTTTCCGTTAATGTGTTATGTTTTCGTGTTTGTGCCTCAACGGGTCATTTCCGCCCATATATTCCTATACAATAATTGTTAGTTTTAGTTGGCTTTACCACCCGTCAATGTTTGTCCCATGATTTTAGAATCATCCTGTATATAGAGCAGCCCGATTTCCGAGGAATTCCTTCCTGTCTAGACGTATCACGGATTAAGTACGTCGCAGCTCTCGCCTTCGCCGGGCGAGGGTTTCGGCCGCAACCCCGACGTGGGAGAGGTGCAAGTTCGAGCGAAGCTNACATTTTCTGTACGGAATCACTCGTTAAGTATTCTGCTAATGAAAATTTTATGTTTCCGTTAATGTGTTATGTTTTCGTGTTTGTACCTCAACGCGTCACTTCCGCCCATATATTCCCATACGATAATTGTTAGTTTTAGTGAGCTTTACCACCCCTCAATGTTTGTCCCATGATTTTAGAATAATCCTGTATATAGAGCAGCCCGATTTCCGAGGAATTCCTTCCTGTCTAGACTATCACGGATTAAGTACGTTGCAGCTCTCGCCTTCGCCGGGCGAGGGTTTCGGCCGCAACCCCGACGTGGGAGAGGTGCAAGTTCGAGCGAAGCTCAGCGCACTTGACGAGGCTGCGTGCAGAAGGAGTTCTCCCGCGGCTTAAAACTGCAAGTTAAACCCCTTCGCTTTCGAGCAGAGCGGATTAGCGAAGAGTAAGCCGGGAGGCTAGAGTTGAGGGCAACAGCTCATCTTACCTTATCCACTTGCCGAGGAACACGGGTCCTAAATGCCACCTCGAAACTCCCCCCACGCCGAGTTAACACACAATATAACACCTCACCTGTTGGTAAAAACTTCGAGGTCGGCACAGCTTCGCAAATCTCCAGGATACAAAGTCCATTCGCGTTTGCTTCGCACTTTTCGAATCGAACCTTAGAAAAACCACGCCATGCAAAACCGGAATATTGGTTCTTTTGATTGCGATGTTTGCTAAGGACGATAACGTTTTCGTTCAAACAAGTTACTACATCAGAGGAGAGTTTCATTCTTCTGAGTTTTACGTACAGATTTGCTCTCCGAGGAATGACTGCGCAAGATGGATCTGGGATACTGGAGTTTTGCTTTTTCAGGCATCCTCACAGTACAGTGACTAGAGTTAATTATCTGAGCTTTTGGCTGTTTCATAAAAATTTTATGTTTTACAAGCCGTTGATAAGACCAATACAAACAATTATTCAAAAATTAATTCACAAAATGTTTTTGTTCTTTAACTTGTATGCATTAAACAACAGGGAGCAGAATAAATCGTTTCAGTGTTCACAAAAATTTTACCAACCACTTTTAACTCAACATGAAGACACTGAACTACTTTCCCTTCGTCGTAACCAACTTTACTGGGCGCATGCCAATCAGTGTGCCTGATTAAATATATTGAGGTAGGGTCAGTGAAATATTTTCAAACATTGATTTCACAAGTGCTTTATTAACAGTGACCTGCCTATAAGATCCTATACATACATAAAATCAATGTTATTCTTGAGTGTGGCTAGCAAGAAGCTTAACATTAAAAATGTGCCCACTTGGAAAATATAATAGGCTGAAAAACACCGCTTGACCCATTTATTCTGCTCTCTGTCGCTTTAAGTGGACATGAATATTGCTGTACCCATGAACAAAGCGAGCGTTAGATAGTGGTTAATTGGTGTGCCTAAAGATCTCTGCGTGGTAAGTGAACTAAAGACAAAGCGGAAGCGATAAGCAACGCCCAATAAACTGTTCAGATCTTCACAGACACGTGTAGACATATTTCAGTGAGATTAGTGTGCAATAGATAATTTCTGTAGGTTATATTGCCGAGTGTTGAAAGTGTTAAACATCGTCCTATTTGTTCACTGAACGCCGGAAACAAGTTTAATACTGTGCAACTTTCTTTATTGGCGATCAGTCAAGGTACACTGAAGAGCCAAAAAAACTGGTACATCTGCCGGTAAACGAGTGGGCCTTCGGCTCCGAAAGCCCATATCAATGATGGTCCGTTGAATAGTTCGCACGCTGGCACTTGTTGATGCCCCGGCATTGAAATATACACCAATTCGAGAAAGGGTTGCACGTCTGTCACGTTTAATGATTCTGGTCAGTCGTCGTTTGTCCCGTTCGTTCACGATCTGTTTTCCGGCCGCAGCAATGTCGAAGATTTGATGTTTTACCGGATTCCCGATATTCACGGTACACTCGTGAAATGGTCGTACCTGAAAATCCAAATTGTATCGCTACCTCGGAGATGCTATGTCCCATCTCTCGTGCGCCGTCTATAACACCATGTTCAAACTCACTTAAATCTTGATAACCTGCCATTGTGGCAGCAGTAACCGATCTAGCAACTTAACCAGACGCTTGTTGTCTTATATAGGCGCTGCCGACAGCATCGCTTTACTCTGATTGGTTCCATACCTCTGTTATTTTGCATACGCACGCCTATACCAGTTATTTTGGCTCTCCAGTGTATTTCCCATAGTTGACTGTCTGCCAAAAAAAAAGTGTTTTTCACATGCCGCAGTGACTTTAGTTTTCATTGAGTAACTGTCTTTTGTTCACTTTGTAGTGTAATGGTAACTGGAATTCATGTGATATATAAATTAAAATTGGCTTGTATATTTTCGGCAGAAATTGATCGGATAGAGAGTTTTGATTGAAGTAATGTTAATCGCGACGTTTTACTTACTATTTTGATTAAATCATGCTACCAACTAAAGCAACGAAAATTCCTCTAAGTAGCGAAGTTGGAAAAACAAACAAACGAGCATTTGCAAGTCTTGTGTCAATTATAGCCAGGCCGCTGTGCCCTTGTTGGGATGTGTTTGTGTTCTTATCGTTGTGGCTGTGCTTGTGCAACGCTTGTGTCAGTTGTGCCACGGCCGTAACACTCCTCTCACCTCAACCAAGGCGAAACGGGTTCGATCCCCAGCCGGGTCACTCCCGCATTTTATCAGGTGGGGATCGTGCCGGACGATGCCGCTGGTCGACGGGTTTTCTCGGGGATCTACCGTTTCCCCCCATCCTTTGATTCCGGCGCTGCTCCATTCCCACCGCATTTCACCCTCGTCGGCTCTCAATACCACGTTGTTAAGAGCCGCCAAAATCTCTCAACTCAATTAAAAGGCTCTATTTCACCGCTTTTTCAAAAATTTTTCGTTTTCGCGTCATAATTTTGTATTAATAATAATTACTGACAATGCACCATCACAGAAAATTTATATTTTACGAGTTGTTTAATATTATTTTGCGTAATTTTAATTGTGTACTATATGCTTGTTGAAAATAAGTCGAGAACATATTTTATTAGCAAGTTCTCGACTAAAATTACGGACAAAAATATTAAACAACTCGTAAAATGTAAATTTTCTATAATCGTACATTGTCAGTAATTATCCAAATTCCCGGTGGAACCGGCGCATTCCTCACCAAACCCCGCCCCTCCTAGTGGTCGATACATATTAAAAGGTCATACCCGGAGCACTGACTTTCGACTGTACGTTAACTCCCGCAAACAAAAGCTGGATCGGCTCTTTTGTTTCGCAGGGCGCCACCGAGAACTTTAAATTTTGAGTCCATCATACTGGTCCGAAAATAATTAAAAACACAAAAGCTAAATACTTACAACACAATACATTTAAGGCGCCCGTCTACCTGGCGCTTGAACTGCGTTGGAGAGTGTTCGAAATACACGTTTTTCAACGAAACTATTAAGCGTGCGTCCAACGTGCTGATCTATGAAAAGAACACNTTCTCGTCAGTCGTCGTTTGTCCCGTTCTTTCACGATATTTTCCCGGCCGCAGCGATGTCGAAGATTTGATGTTTTGCCGACTTCCCGATATTCACGGTACACTCGTGAAATGGTCGTACCTGAAAATCCAAATTGTATCGTTACCTCGGAGATGCTATGTCCCATCTTTCGTGCGCCGACTATAACACCACGTTCAAACTCACTGAAATCTTGATAACCTGTCATTGTGGCAGCGGTAACCGATCTAGCTGCCGACCGCATCGCGTTACTCTGATTGGTTCTATACCTCTGTTATTTCGCATACGCACGCCTATACCAGTTTTTTTGGCTCTCCAGTGTATTTCCCATAGTTGACTGTCTGCCAAAAAAGAAAAAAGTGTTTTTCACATGCCGCAGTGACTTAAGTTTGCATTGAGTAACTGTACTTTGTTCACTTTGTTAGTGTAATGGTAACGGGAATTCATGCATTATATAAATTAAAATTGGCGTGTATATTTTCGGCAGAAATGGATCGGATAGAGAGTTTTGATTGAAGTAATGTTAATTGCGACGGTTTACTTACTATTTTGATTAAATCATGCTACCAACTAGAGCAACAAAATTCCTCTAGTAGCGAAGTTGGAAAAACCAACAAACGAGCTTTTGCAAGTCTTGTGTCAATTATAGCCAGTCCGCTGTGCCCGTGTTGGGATGTGTTTGTGTTCTTATCGTTGTGGCTGTGCTTGTGCAACGCTTGTGTCAGTTGTGCCACGGCCGTAACACTCCTCTCGCCTCAACCAAGGCGAAACGGGTTCGATGCCCAGCCGGGTCACTCCCGCATTTTAGCAGGTGGGGATCGTGCCGGACGATGCCGCTGGTCGACGTGTTTTCTCGGGGATCTCCCGTTTCCCCCCACCCTTTGATTCCGGCGCTGCTCCATTCCCACCGCATTTCACCCTCGTCGGCTCTCAAGACCACGTTGTTAAGAGCCGCCAAAATCTCTCAACTCAACTAAAGGCTCGATTTCACAGCTTTTGCAGAAATGTTTCGTTTTCACGTCATAATTTTGGATTAATAATAATTACTGACAGTGCACCATTACAGAAAATTTACATTTTACGAGTTGTTTAATATTATTGTGCATAATTTTAATTGTGTACTATATGCTTGTTGAAAAAAAGTCGAGAACATATTTTATTAGCAAGTTCTCGACTAAAATTACGGAAAAAAATATTAAACAAGTAGTAAAATGTAAATTTCCTATAATTGTACATTGTCAGTAAATATCATCATATATCCTGCTTTAATGCAGTGGGTTTGTGACCAGATCGTCTCATCCCGTGCCTGATCAATAAAGTATAACGGGAGACAACTAACTGAGCGATTCATTATAGAAGAGTGCACATCAGGTCTTAGTCTTACATTCTGGCAGTTCTCGTGGCCCCACAGGCTGTTTATTCTGTCACATCAGTCCTTCGATGTGCGTACACTCTTCACCAGTCTCATTCTCCAAGGCTTTTTGAGCTTGGTCAGAGCTCTAATTGACAGCAGTTGAACGCTGCCAATAGAAAGAGATCACGCCCTTTCCAGTAGCAGTGGGTGGATGTTCCCCACCCGAGGGTGGTTCCACCTCACTGGACGCGAAAACGAATCGGCGACGGCCAAACTCCGCCGCTACGAGTTGCCAAATTAGTTGGTTGAAAACTGCCTCGCCTCCAGCGTGTTTTTGGTGAAACCAAGTGCGACTGTCGGCGTGTATCACCACCGGCTCGGCGTTGACCCTCGACCCCGTGCCATCTGCGGTACAAAGTGTCCTCCCCCTCGGCATGATAACGCAGTTCGCACGGCACTCCCCCGCCAACCCTTCTCCCGCCAGCCTCATTGTTTAACGACCGCGCGGTCACAAGTCCAGGCAGAACTCCAACACGTAATACGTACACTCCCGACTTGCACGCGACTCTTGAAAATACACCGTGCACTCTTGTGCAGATGCGACTTTAGGTTTCATAAAATTAAAATTAAAATAAAAAAATATTGAATTTTGTAAATCAACTTCAAATCCACTTGTTTGTATGCATTTTGCGTATCCTTCCACCCTACTTAAAAGTGAATAGATTTGGGCGGCTCTTAACATCGAGGTCGTGAGACCCGATGAGGTTGAGGGGAGGTGAGAATGGAGCGGCGCAGGAATGAAATGGAGCGGCGCAGGAATGAAATGGAGGGGGGGAGCGGGAGATCACCGAGAAGACACTCGCCAGCCAAAGGCATCGTCCGGCACGATTCCCACATGCGAAAGTCTGGTGACCCGGCCGGGGATTGAACCCCGGTTCTTCTTGGTGGGAGGCGAGCAGGCTAACCGCTCAGCCACAGTAGTTGCCCGTGAAACGTGATTGTTTTAAGTGTGTTAATGTTATGTTAAGCATATGGCTATATTTGAATAATAATAACACCCCTAGCATTATCCTACTGAGGAAGCATTAACTGGAGCTAACCATTGTGCTTGTATAAGTTCTAAAGTTATGGAGCATTTCTCACAAAACGCATCAGGCATTCGCAAGGAATTGCTCCTGATAACTTACCAAACTTCAGTAACAAGTTTAACTTTAGTTACTGACGATTTATTGTTGGTAAACACCTTTTTTTATATAGTGTTTTCATGTGACTTAAGCTGTCCAGACATGAATCATCTCGAACGACGTCTATATTTTTAGATATAAATGTAATGTCTGGAGCAGCTTAAGTTTAAAGTATTTGAAAATATGTTCTTCATAGATCTATAACTCCTTGTCGTTTCACCCAGGAGGCACTCTTATGATTTGGAAAGCATTGGGTAATAGGGAAATAACAAAATCGTCGTTTTCAAATTCTGAAACGCTTACTTATATTCCTTTGTTCAAACTCAAAACTAACTTCCGCGTTATAAAATCTTTGAAAAATAGGGTGACCAGCCTAATTATGTCCTTGAAATATTTTAATAATAGATTACATCGAAGGCTACAGAACGAATTAGCAATGCGGGCATTCCCGTAACATTAAATCAAAAACAGAGTTTGAGATACTTAACATTTTTTTTTATTCGGTAAGATTTATTGACAAGGCATTTGATTGCTTCCAGTAGATGAAGTCAAAAAATTTAAAATTTTAAAAATTTGCAACTTTAAAAAAAAAAAAAAAAAAAAAAAAAAAAAAAAANCCACGAATATAAGTAAATGTGACAAAATAATAAACTTAAAATGAACAAAACATATCATCTACATCAGTTTGATATTTAAATTTGTATATCGTAAAAAAAAAGACTTCTAAAAAAAATTTTAAAAAATCTTTTAAGAAAATAAGATTTTTTTTAATTAAACTTTACTATGTGAGAAACCGTTAATATTATGTTATATTGTATCGCTAATTGCTGTATATGATGTTTCTGTTAGTACAGTTACACAGACAATGAAATAAACCTCATCGAGAACTTCAGCCCGGCTTCAGAAAAGTTGGGAAGTAACCGTGAATTTACTGAATACCTGAAAGGCGCCGAGTGTCTCCGCTACATTTTTTTTTTTTTTTTTTTTTTTTTTTCGTACTGACACTCGCGTTATTTCGGGACACCCCGGTACGTAGCGAACCCGTCTAGTTGGCATGCAGAGTTGTTCGGGCTCGCACGCCACACGAACAAACACAGTGTGTGGTAATGCGGAGTTGCGCGCAGGCCCGCTTGAACTCGGAAAACATTACGTGACGAGAAAGAACAATATCTGCCCGCTAAACTAACGAATTCGAGGGGACATCGCAGGGATCCAGAAATACATCGAAAATCTACAGCTTGGTGTGCCGTTGAAATAAAATGGCTGAAGAAGTACGAAATTAGGGAACCCAGTTTCCTTAGCCGACAGAAATTGCTGCTGCACTTTAAAAAAAATATATAAGAAAATTTGTATGGAACGTGTACAGTATAAAATAAGTTCAAAATTAACTAAAAATTGAACTGGGTCAAAATATAAAAATCAATTGTAACCCCTAACGCGAAAGATATCATAAAATTATGCTGTCGTATTCATGCCATTCGCTGGCAGGATATTGATCTCAAACAAACCAATAAACAAAAAAATATTTTTTAATTTACGTGTTTGCACAAAGCACTGCAGCTAATTAATTATCCGTTACGTCGCTAAGCTTCTCGCAGTATGTCATCAGGGCCTGTACTTTCTTCGTGTGGTCGTTGCGATATTATGATCGATTTTGAAAGTGGACTTATTTCAGCGCCAACGCGGGATCTTCCAGTCTCGACTGTAAACTTAATTAGGGGGAGGGGGAAGTTTCAGCTTCCCCGGTAAACGCAGTGATTACTTCGATTACGGAGATTCTCGCGTGGAGATGGAACAGGTCGTTCGGTGGTTGTTCCCGAAGTTTCTCCACATAGCGGGAATATGTTTTCGGTAGACGAGCGAACGGCACTCGACGGCATGATCTAGGAGAGAGTGGCACTGGTGTTCGCTTAAAGAGACGAGGAGGAGGTTGGATAGTTCTACAAACACACGTGAAGTGTACTACTGACAGCGCTCGGATGTTCGTAAGAGGGTACACGAAGAACAACGCCCAGCGCACAACGCAAGTGCGTGTGTGTGTTGTATCATGTTGCCCAAAACTATATGCCGTTCACGATAAAGTGANACAACGCAAGTGCGTGTGTGTGTTGTATCATTTTGCCCAAAACTATATGCCGTTCACGATAAAGTGAGCACTTTTTAAAGCCCTCCCATTCGGAATAACAGTCAATACGTATTTTATTGTNATATGCCGTTCACGATAAAGTGAGCACTTTTTAAAGCCCTCCCATTCGGAATAACAGTCAATACGTATTTTATTGTAGCCTTAGATGTTAACTTTCGAGTCCGGTGAAATATATATACAGACTGTGTTTATTACTTAAACGGCAATGTTTATTTCATAAGGTGGTGGAAGGATTAAAAAATTGTTGGCAGGAAAAAAAGTAACTAGGGCCTCAAAAGTGCTCACTTAACCATGAACGGCCTATGCATATACGCTTCAATATCCAGCTAAATGCGGGCTCCGATTACAGCTGGTAGTAAATTAAGAACGGTTCTATGGCTTGATTTTATTTTGAAGGTGCTTTGTTTAAATTTATGGCTCTTGAAGTCGGTGTTCCTTATTTCAGAAAGTTAAGGTTTCCGCCTGCATGGTGCTTGAACTGCGTTTTAGTGTGTTTTAAATATATATATATATATATATATATATTTTTTTTACTATTAAACGTGCCTCCAGTATATTTACCTACGAAAAGACATCATACCCCAGACGAGGACGGATTAGTACTTTAAAGTTACCACGCTTGCTTGAAATATCATTATTTTGGAAACCCTCGAACATAGTTCAAAACGGCTTTTGCATATCTTAAAACGTACTAGTCGGACACGACGAGTCAAACTACGATAGGAGCCTGTACTTAACTTTGTTCCAGACTTTTCATCAATAAAATGATAGGGTCACCGCTGGAAGTCCCATAGGTGCACGCAGCACTGCGAGAACACCGCACGTTAGTTCAGGACGCTGCGCGTAGGGGCGATGGCGCTCTTGTAGCGCGTGCCAGTGTGACCCTTACAGCTCCCTCGCTTTTCTCGCGAGAAAAAAAAGGAGAGAAACGACGCAGGCAGACGGAATCTTTAAGAAAACTACTTCGCGTTAGATTAACGTATTTACGTCCCTGAAAGTTTCATGTTTTCACTCCCGTGAGGCGTGAATAAAGTGAGACGGTTAATTCCAATAAAAGATTTTACGTATGTCAGATTGATACAAAATACAAAGAAAAATAGACCATAAGCACCGCTTTCAAAAGGGCTTAATTAACCGTTTACGGCCAATAGAAGAAACGGGAAAGGAAAATCACGCGCCTTTTTTTCGTACGCTGGAAAAGTAATAAGAAATAAATATATTTATATTCATATCAATGTAATGTAGTTCCACCCAGTGCTGCCTGAAAACGTTAATGTGTCGGTCAGAACCGTNATATTTATATTCATATCAATGTAATGTAGTTCCACCCAGTGCTGCCTGAAAACGTTAATGTGTCGGTCAGAACCGTTAACTTTGGGAATAACATACGCAAAATCAATTTAATAATGTTTTAACTTAAGGACCGTTTATTACCAATTACTGCAAACATACGCGCTATCTCTATATATAAATTCTATTAAATGTGATATTTTTAATGACTNTTTTATTACCAATTACTGCAAACATACGCGCTATCTCTATATATAAATTCTATTAAATGTGATATTTTTAATGACTAATAAAATGTAGGTGAACAATTCAATATGAAATAATATATCTCAATGATAAAAGGAAACGTGTAACTCTAAATGGTATACTATCATAATATGATCGAAAATGTTGTATATGGGTTGATTTATTATAGGTTTCATTCAAGGCTGTAAAGATACCACGTATGGACTATGCGTGATTTTGAGCCAATTTTCGCAACGTTCGCAGAAAATACGAATCAGTCTTAGTGTGTAGTCGTCTCGGTACATCGTCAGTTTTCGAAGGTTCGTTCAAAAACGTAAGAATTTCTGCGTCTCGGGTGTCGCGAGGGTTGAGTCAAACGCGACCCGGGTTAGAAAAGTGTTGACGAGCCCTTCGAAGCGAACGGAACGTCTTCAGGAGCTCTCTCGTATAAAAAAACGAGTATGGCGTATACGGCAGGCGCTTTGCAGCAGACGCAATTTTTTGTGTGATCGTGTGTGTGTGTGTGCGTGTCAGAGTGTGCTCACCTGGGATATACTGAAAATATACGCACGAAATTAAAAAACTGATTTTTAAAATCCGTTAAAAATCTTTAAGCTAATTTCGTCCATGAAGAATGTTTTCTCCAGAAAACGGGGTTGTGAAATTATGTTTCATTGGTTATAAAGCACTGACTGAATCAGTGCATAATTCGTTCGTAGTAGAATTAGAAGATTTCGTTTTTGTCAACAATAAATAAGGCGTATCTCCCACACCAGTATTACAACCCGTCAAAATATACCCCAGCAGACGATTTACCCTTAAAACTTAAGCTCGAGAGGAATGGCATTGCAAGGGCATGACCTGAACTGACCTGGGGGCATCATGACCTTAGACGAATGGAACGCCTGCCCCCACACAGCTTCCTGTGAATGGACACGGAAGAGATGAAAGATCGGAAAGAGCGGCCGAACGGATGGAACAAACCCTTTTGTCGAGGGAATTACAAGACATATCACGTCCTTCACCTGAGAAAATGCTGCCAACTAACACCACAGAAAATTTTGAAGTATCGAAAAAAAAAATCTCAAGGAAAGGGTAGAAAAGATCGGTGATCTTGTACGAGTACACACGCATATAGGTATAAAGTTTAAAAAAAATTCATTAATTATAACAATATATTGAATGTATTGTTATTTATTCTCATACATCTTCTCGGAACTAATTTCTATACTTTTAAAAGCATATATCAGACAGGAACATAACGCATCAGTAATTAAGTAGCAATTATTTCGTAAAATAAAAGGTCAGTGCAGCAAATGAAGGTCGTCGTGTCCCATCTTGAAAGTGTCCTCACTTTACTCTTTCACTCTCGCACACTGTGGCTTACTCTAGCGAATTGAGACTTGTGCCTTCTTTGAAATTTCGATATTATGTTTCTAACGGGGGAAGGTAAAAAATTACGAAAATTGAAATTAAAACATTGCTCGCACTTCCCTTTTCTCGAATAAATTAACTGTGGTTTTTTTAATGCCGACTTATTTTTATTTTGAACATTTCTNGCTCGCACTTCCCTTTTCTCGAATAAATTAACTGTGGTTTTTTTAATGCCGACTTATTTTTATTTTGAACATTTCTGAGCGGTCAAAAACTTGGGCCGTGTCTCAACTTGAAAGTGTTCTCTGTCTCACTCTCCACTTCTCACTGGCGGACTCTGGCACACTGTAGCGAACTGAGATGTTCGCCTTCTGTGAGCCTTCAGCATTACTTCTCTGACNACACTGGCGGACTCTGGCACACTGTAGCGAACTGAGATGTTCGCCTTCTGTGAGCCTTCAGCATTACTTCTCTGACAGAAAAGGTAATAAATAGCGAAAAATAAAAATATCGCTATCCTTTCACTTTTCTCGAAGACATGTATAGTGTTTTATGGAATAGTAACTTATTATAATTTTTTACATTTTCACGTGATCAAAAACGTAACTGTTATGAACAAAACACAGTATGTAACAATATGAACGCAATTAACCTAAACGAAACGTGAATTTAATAACATCGTAATTTGATATGACCCAAATCAAGCGGAATATCGTTGGTACTACTACACATTCCAGAATCGCAACCATTATCCTAGTCGATAAAATATATAACACTGCTGTAGAAACAAAAATATATATATACACATCTGGATATTTGAGGTTAGGCTTGAAAACAACATGGCTGCCAGGGAGGGTGCGAGAGTGAGCAGCGAGTGTACATCGTCGTTCACTATCCCTCTCGCGCTCTCTCCTCCTAGTCGGGACAGCAGAGAGCACTCTTATCTATGTGACGTCAAGAGTGGGTGAGAGAATACTCCCTCAGCGATTTGGGACATAGCCTTAACTATGCCCAAAGGAGAGTATTTAATAATATACGCACACCTAACCTCAAAGAATCCTGGCTGTAATGACACCATAATTCTTTACGTCACGTATCATACAGTGTTGGTATTGGTATCACATATTTCACAATCGTGAAAGTCAATGTGATATTTCTAACACTGCTGTAGAAATAACAATTATTTCTCCTGATATTCGAAGTTATCCTTTTTTTTTTTTTTTTTTTCACGGCGGCCATGGAGGGTGCGAGAGTGAGCAGCGAGTGTACATCGTCGTTCCACTCTCCCTTTAGCACTCTATCCTCCAAGTTGGGCAGTAGTAAGCACTCTGCGACGTTAAGTATGGGCGAGATAGTACTTGCTATCTCTGCGAATTGGAGACACGGCCTGAATATTTAAAGAAACGCAAACACTGCATTAACAAAATATGAACACAAAAATACTTCACAGCTTTCGAATTATGCGGCAGTTGGACTTGCAACAACGACTACGTGTCAGGTGTCAAAAGTCAAAGTTCTGCAAGGTTATGGCGGACGGACGGATGGAATAATTTGACACACAGACTAAACATGAGGTAGACCGATTATTTGTCTTCTGCACTGGCGCCCAACATTGACCTTCCCAAAGCAACGCAACTGTCAAAGTCACGTGACATATTTGTTTATATCTTAATTTTAGGTGACGAGCACTATTACATTAATAAAATACTTTTAGCAATTTGAATTAAATCAAACGGCATTACATATTGGTAGGGGCAGTGATATTTCGCGAAAAGATTTCGAGACAAGATACAGTCCAAAGCACTGTAGGATCGTCCACCTTGTTTGATTGGCAAAAAAAAAAATGTTCTGACCCGTGTTAACCGTTTTTGCACGAATCACGAAGGTTAATTGTCGGAGTTACTTAGTCCTGAGTGGCTTGGACAAAGACGGACACGGCACCAGCAGCCAATGGAGGTATAAAAACAGCTGAGGTGTGTATGTAGTATTGAAGTCTACTGTGTGCTCCGATTTTTACGCGAAAAGTCACTGGCCCTACATATTGGTTAGATGAAGTATAGAAAGATATTATAGTACTTGTTTACTAAACGCTTTTCTAACCTCAAATCCAATACGCGCCGGTTTTTGCTAGTCGTGTTGGCAGGAAAGCAGTTCAATGTTGGGACACAGCGACTGGCCGTGCGCAGTCTTCAGTCTATGGTTAGACGCACCTGATTGGCTGCCCGTCGCGTAATTGCCGGAATGATGACGGATGGGCGCGACCTCTAGTTGTGAACTTAGAAACAATACTGTTTGGATTGCGCATTTCAGGTGCGCAGAAATTGATCTCCGTGTTCCAACGCTCACCTGATTTCTGGTAAGTTACTATCGAAACAACGTGGGATGGATTTGAGGTTAGTTCTCCTCTAACCATGTTTTAAAGCCGGTTCCGCAATACAGCGATGTGATGTATTGCGATGAGCTGTAAGCCAATCAGGATGAAGCAGCAGTCTGTCGCAATACGGCGGCGACGAGAGCATTGCACGAAGTTCTAGCGTTGCGATTGTCGGCCGATAGCCGACGACGGAGAAGATGTGTTTGTTTACGACGAGAACAAAAACCACCATTTGTTTACGCTTTGAAAACCGTGATCGCGTTTACGCCGACGTCTTTGTATTTGTATTTTTTATTATTGCTGCACTATTGTACAAAACAGAACACAAGGCTTCTTAATACAAATGGACGAAGTCGCAAAAATCGTCCGTTAACATCAAAATTACCTTTGTCTTACACGCCTCTCGTTTTCGCTGTATGTTTCTGCGTAGTTTTCATCGCACATCGCGTTCACACTGCGTTTTTTTATCTCCTACCAATATCAAAACGTACAGTTCCAGTGTTTTTTTCGCGTGTCTTTTGTTGCATTCGTGAGGTTCAGAGACGCTGTGTCNCCAATATCAAAACGTACAGTTCCAGTGTTTTTTTCGCGTGTCTTTTGCTGCGTTCGTGAGGTTCAGAGACGCTGTGTCGCGGAACCAGCTCGATGCAACAAGAATGTACCCAAGTCAGCGTTAAGTACCTCGTCCGTATAAAGGGACGGGTCTGATTGAAAATTCAAATCCAAACGAACACATCGGTCACCGTCGACCAGGCAGTTTTATTGCCGATGGACGAGTCGACTTTGGGGGACGTTTAAATAAGACGAAAATCGGGTTACCTCGTCTTCGGTCTGCGGTTGTGAATCCGCCCTTATCTACGGCAGAGGCGACAGACTTCATAAGGATCCGCGAGAGAGAGAGAGAGAGAGAGAGAGAGAGAGAGAGAGATAAAATAGAGAGATAGAGAGAGATAAAAGAGAGAGAGATAAGAGAGAGAGAGATAAGAGAGAGAGAGATAAGAGAGAGATAAAAGAGAGATAGAGATAAAAAAGAGAGAGAGATAAAAGAGAGAGAGAGAGAGAGAGAGGGGCTTAGTCTCCAGTCTTGACAACGGCGACGTGATGACGTGGGAATTTCGCCACCGTGCTGGGTGAGGGGTAAGGGGAAGGAGTCACGTGTTAATGAGGAAGCGACAAGTCCTGCAGGAGGTCCTTGCGCACGAAAGGAACAGGACCACGGGTCGACTCGTTTCATTAGTCCGCGTCCTGCCTCGCCAGGCATTAATATGCAGGATCACACGTGTCGTTGCTGAAACCGCCTATAAATTGACAATCACAGAAATAAAAAGTGTTATCTTCATCTCAAGGCCGATGGCAGTAATTTTATACACATATTTGTACCACATACTGTCCAAGTTTTCCTTTGGATAATTTTTTTTTTGCCCACGTTATTCGCATAAATACATGTTAAATTTACACTTTTACTGTTTTACAAATGCANTGGATAATTTTTTTTTTGCCCACGTTATTCGCATAAATACATGTTAAATTTACACTTTTACTGTTTTACAAATGCACAAATGATGACAACTATGTTACGTGTAGAAACGAGATAATTCACACTGAAAGAAGATGCCAAGAGGTACTTTGTGATGTCTATAAAATCGTAACAAAAAAAAGGTTTCAAAAAATTGCTGAAAATGGAGAAAAGTTTGAATATTTCCTAGTTTTTGCAGTCACTGAAATTTTGTAAAATAATTTTCGCTAAGCCTACCTCAAAATGAATTATTACAATACCTTTCAGTTGCCCTTGATAAATTGTCTACAAATAATTTGGTTTATTTTAATTGTACATTTCAAAAAAAGGAAAACTTTGACTTTGTCGTGTTATTTCGGGGGAAAAAAATGCAATCTAGAAAATTGTATTTGAGGGAAAAGAAGTCACAGATAATTTCTACAAGATGAACAGTAGGTGTGTGGTACAAATATAAAATAACAAATACTTTTGTGGCCAACACCCTTAATAGGGGACGCGGTGACCTAGTAGATAAACTACTCACCCCTCACCAAGTTTCAAGGTTCGGTGAAAATCACAAATCACAAATGCGCATATTATAATAATGTTAAAACATGTTTTAATAATAGTGTTAAATCATGCTGTTCTTATGCCATAATCCTGTTTAGTGATAATTTTCTATAATAATGTCAAATAATGTTGTTAAAATGTTATCATATTGTTAAATATTGATGTTATAATGTTATAATAATGTTAAAACATTTTTTTATAATAGTGTTAAATTATGTTGTTATAATGCTGTAATCATGTTAAGCCATAATTTCCTATAATAATGTTAAATATTTTTGTTAAAATGTTATAATATTGTAAAATAATGTTGTTATTATGTAATAATTATAATGTTAAAACATGTTTTATAACAGTGTTAAATCATGTTATTATAATGCTATAATCCTGCTTAGTGATTATTTCCTATAATAATGTTAAATAATGTTTTTAAAATGTTATAATAATGTTAAAACATATTTTTATAATAGTGTTAAATCATGTTCTTATAATGCTGTAGGTGATCTCATAAGCATTCCTTTCCTTAGTGGTATTGCTGTCTGTAAACCATTCTGCGTTATGCGTGCAGCTGCGAATAAATTAATTTACTGCGTGCATCCTTTTCGCAAAAGAAAAATTCCTTTTTTTTTAAGGAATACACGGAAAGTTCTCGCAGCCTACGCGAATTCGCAGAACGTAAACTCAAGAACATGATTTGAATTAATAAGTGCATATACTTATATTTTCATAGTCTATTCGCGGTATCTTCAAATTTTTTTTGTACAAAAATTTGAAAAACTATTTTATGAATGAAGAGTTTGGTTGTTTATTGAATACGTATGTTACCTGTAACAAGCATTTTATAATTCTGTTAACATGAACGTATTTATTAACTGTTAAACTGAACTTATACTTGTATTTTATCTGTGCATTATAATATTTCATTTATAATTTATATGAACAAAAACACAGAGAAAATAGGCGTTGGGTCACATCACTTTCATTCAGGCGTTGGTGGAGTGAAACTGTAAAATTATTATAAAAGTAAATATATTACAAATATGCTTATTTTTACACTTCCACGCATTAAAAAAAAAAAGCGAAAAAAATAATTTCCGTTATTACAAATGGTTGCCTAACACTTTTTATGAACACTTTTTATTCGACGTTGAGATATCGAACTACTTTCCATCCATTGTTACCAACTTTACTAGGCGCATGTTACTCGGTGTAGAGATGTTATATTAGTGTAATTTCTTAGTAATCATATTATTGAATACAACGCTTTGCTGATAATATAATATCATAACTATTATTTTATAATAGTGTAATATTAGTAATAGTACTCAATCAAAGGAATATTTAATCGCACGAATAATTGCCCTAAACTATTAAAAATAACAACTTACGTGAAACGGTGATTAAATTTCCCTTCATACTTTAACAGGCTTAGGACTGTCAACGATTAATACATTGGCGTATTTAAAAAGTTAATCACCTTATGTACATTTGATTATTGAATTCTATTTACAAGATTTATAAATATATATATATATTTTTGTTTTGTCACAAAAATCCGTAATAGCTAATTTGTGTTTGTTTACAAATTAAAAATACCTAGGTATTTATATTTGGGGCTAAATTTTTTCAGCGAAATAGTTTTTTTCACTGCTCGCTTTCTTCCTACCTGTGTGCACAGCGTTCATACAAAGCGCGACGTGCATGCTTAATAATAGTGTGCATAATAGCCATCTCACTCACTCATTCGCCGGCAGACGCGAAGGCCCGACGACGACGCGAGACGGCAGAACCAGAGACATGGCAACGCCGCGCCGCCACGCGCGCGGCGTTGCCNTTTTTGTTTTGTCACAAAAATCCGTAATAGCTAATTTGTGTTTGTTTACAAATTAAAAATACCTAGGTATTTATATTTGGCGCTAAATTTTTTCAGCGAAATAGTTTTTTTCACTGCTCGCTTTCTTCCTATCTGTGTGCACAGCGTTCATACAAAGCGCGACGTGCATGCTTAATAATAGTGTGCATAATAGCCATCTCACTCACTCATTCGCCGGCAGACGCGAAGGCCCGACGACGACGCGAGACGGCAGAACCAGAGACATGGCAACGCCGCGCCGCCACGCGCGCGGCGTTGCCATATCTCTGGTGCGCCGTGATTACGAAACCATTATACTTATTTGATATGATTGAGAATATTATTTGACTATTATATTTTATTATAATACCGTGGATTCGAATACCATATTGCGAATTAACATAGTCTATATTAGGTTACCTGTAACTATTATTATTATATTAGTTACGCCATTAACTCGGTGCGCCCCGTTAAAATATATACAGGCAGGAGCAGTGACTTTTTTTTCTAAGATTGATTTCAAAAGGGCTTACTTTATCGTGAACAGCCGTTACATATCAACGCTGTTTTTCATAATTTACGCGTCGGATACGTACATAAGTACCCCAAGGGCTCTGCAACCTTCCTACAGACTTTCCACCAATACGACGACAGTTCCAGTGCAGAAGAAGAAGAAGACCATCCACCATGAGAACAACCGCAAAAGAAAAATAGTGCCACAACCTCCAACAACAAAATCAGTGTAAAACCAGTGTAACGTAAAATAATTAACAGTGCATCAGGGGTTTTTTACGGGGGGTCCTCCCCTTTTTCCCCGCAACAAAAATAGAGAAAACCCAAAATAAATTAATAAAGACTTATCACATATCCTTACTTTTAATACAATAATAAGATTAGAAAGCTAATTAAAACCTTACCCAACACAGTAATCTTAAAAGTCATAGCCTCTTGTTTTTATACTTTATTTGCAATTGAACTTAATAACTTTAATCCTAACTTAACTTTAAATTTAATAATAACAGTAGCCAGTGCTTGATTGGTATGGCTAACATAATATAAATTAGTTTAGATTAAAAAGCCAGTTCAAAGACTTGTGCTTAGTGGCGCTGGCTTACTTGATGAGCGTGACAGAGTCGCCCTTATCGCCCTCGCGCATACTCGGCATCAAAAGCCCATAATACATAAAAACAAGTCAAATAAATATATCCAAAATAAAACAGATATTATCAAACCTAATCATTGTTTTATGATAGTCCTCCTGCGAGCTGCTGGCAAACAGCTTACGCCGAAATGTTATGTGTATTCGTTTCTCTACTGTTATTTTTTTACTGAAACTGTTGCGCGGGCTTTGCAACACAAAGCGATGGCAACCTTAAAAACGCGTCCCTGTTTACAGTCGGTCAGTTGTTCACCTGAAAGAGTGGGAAGTTTTGCTCGGAACGCATTAAAAGGAGTGATTTCTTCCACTTTTTTTGTATAGCACTTTATGTTCCTCCCGTCTGCGGCTTTGATGTAAAGAGTTCTTTTATTGGACGTATCGGAAACTGGCAAACACTTGTTGCTCTTCGTGTGGGCTGTCGTCACGCTGGGTGAACACGCGCGAATTGCGACTACTGCTACCCTCTACCGAGGAGGTTTGAAAGCTTTTGTACCGTGGTTTACTTCTCCGCCGACAGGTGTCATCAAAATACACTAAATACTCATTTTATCGGAAAAACAGTTTGCGCTTGGAACTGAATTATTCTTGTGATGTATCAATTTCCGGCGGTTCACTGAAACAGGTTTTGTTTATCTGCATCATTTGCTAACGTACAAAGTGGATAAAAACCAAAAAAAGTGTAACAGATTGACAGTCTCGAGTCAAACATAATAGCAATGGATTTTAAAATTGGCTGTACTTGGCGGAGTAAAAATAAATTTTATAAAATTGTGCATTAAAAAAAAATTTTGTACCTGTAGATAACAAAAAAGAAAGCGCCGAGGTATTATGACGGAGTTAATTCTTTTAAAATTAAAATCTTACCAAATATAAAATAAGTAACAATGTTTTTTTGTTGTAAGACTACTTTGCGACGTTTCTGGCAATCATTTTTTTTTACACTGAACTTTCGTAAAAGTAAAATAATAAATTTTTTTCCGGACCGCGGTGGTGTATTATTCAGAACATACGCTTCCCACTACATGTTACCGGGTTCAATTCTCAGCTCTGGGCCAAGCCCACAGAGTCGCCATGTTGGAAACACGGTGAACGTTGCCGTTAACCGGTGTCTTTTCTCGGAGTACTTCAGTTTCTCCCACCATTACACTCCTTCGCTGCCTCATCTCCGTTCCTCGTTTAACTCTATAAGCGCTAAATATTGTTCTCTCTCAAGTGTCTTTCAGGTAGAAGTGGCTTTCAATGTATGAACTACCCCCAACGGTACGCAACGCAAAACTCATTTTAAAAAAACCGTACACACTACCAAAATTTTCATAAAAGCACGTTTAAGTTACACGTGAAAGGAGAATTCGCATATTTTGTAGCACGCGTATAATATTTTGGTGGAATTTGCTTATTAAAATTTTTTTTTTAAATCAAATTTTAAGAGTCTATTTTTGACAAAAAATGTAATACTTTGAGTATGTTAGAAACTGTATGCATTACAGTATGTTAGAAACTAGCGTTTTTCTACAAAACTGCTGATCTACGAAAGGAACACACACATTAGACGAAGACGTCTCGCACGACCAGCGGCATCGTCAGGCCACGATCCCCACTTGCGAAAATCCGGGCGTTACCCGGGTGGGAAATTGAACCCGGTTCGCCTTGACGGCAGCCGGGCAGTTTAACCGCCCAGCCAAACGCGGCCCCATCCCTTTTTTTGAACAAACGGAATCCAAGAGATTGCGAAGACGGCAGNGCGATGGTATCGACCGCGTTCTGCTGTTACGCAGGATTGTCCCCGAATTCCTGTTTCCCGTCGTGGACCGTTTTATTCGCCACGCAGGGCCAGGAAAATAAATCTAGGTCAACGCTAGCGTACAAAACGCATGTATAACCCATCCGCTGTTACTTCCAACTTTTCTGAAGCCCTGCTTAAAGTTCTACTTCCAGGATATTCCTCCGCCTCGTGAAAACAAAGCTTAAACCACGTCTATAAAATTACGCCAAAGGACAACGCACCGAATTCGTGCGCACTCACTTGTAATAATGTTTTGCATGAGAACTATTTCTGACTAGGCGCTACCAACACACAAATTTTCTCATTGTTTTTATTAATATTTATTATAAATTGAATATTATAATTTATAAATAAAATTTAGGTAAAAATTAAATTTCACGAAAAATGAAATACTTTTATGTTANAAATTGAATATTATAATTTATAAATAAAATTTAGGTAAAAATTAAATTTCACGAAAAATGAAATACTTTTATGTTAGTAGAGGTACATAACACGTTTGTGATACTTGGCATATTTAGGAAATAACTAAACACTTTATACACGGGGTGATTTTCAAAAGGTTTGATTCAACAAGTGCGAAGAAGCCGCGAATAAGCTATACCAAGAAGCTCTCAAGTCGAGACACGTTGTTTGGTGGTGGTATTTTCAGCCTTAATGATGTTGCCTCGTTGAGAATTTGGTACAAGATAATATACAAGTTAATGTATTTCGGTTCTTTGAAGCCAATTTTAAAGATGCAAACTTGAAACAAAAACCTAAGTGCTATGAATGAGACTGTCAAGCTCAGTATCCAGGCAGAAATTCAAAATTTTATTTTTGAGTAATTTTTTATTCGGTTATTAATTTTAATAATTTTTCCAGAGGCTTACAAAAGCTTCGATTGCCAAGAAACACTTGTTTCTCTCCTCAAATGTCCCTAGCGATATATATATATATCTGTCTTTAACAGGAGTATGTACAAAAACATTTCCTGTAAAATCGTTTTTTTTTTTTTGCGCGAACACGCGTATATCGGTAAATAAATGTTCTGGAAGGACGACTTTTCGCCAGAAAAGGTAAAAGGCAATTATCTATGCCACTGTATTTTTTTTCTTCCTTTTATCATATTAAGTGTATTCGTGAAGAAAACAATTCGTGAAAATGGTAAAAGATCGCATATTTAAAGCTTGCAAATGCAGGTTCCTTAAGGGGTAAGAGAAAAGTACGACGATACGGGAGTGGTTTAACCTGTTGTCTTTCATCGCGTGTAATAAAGTCCAACAGTTACACATCTAATTTGCACAGCACAGCATCAGGACGGAAACACCGCACGCCTTGTGCGTAGGGGCGATGAGACGCTAGGGATGCGTGCTAGTGTCGCCCGTATCGCTCCCTCGCATCTTGACCTTGAACGCTCAGTTACATACTACCCTTAAATTGTGACAGCATTTCTAATACAATGCTGCACGAGATCTTGATCAAGGTTTTACAGAAAAGTTAGCATTAAAGACATATTTATTTTAAAGGTGAAAGATAACTATTTCACGACTAAAAATCAATTCGTTGCTTAAAGATAGTTCAACGAAATGAGTTTTGCTGTAGGCTATAACATGGGTGGGTGAATGTTTTCCTAAGAGCCATTGCATTTAATGGGTTATGGCAATCGATTGCCAGTTAACACAAACGTAAATTTTAGTGTTTGTAAATGTAAAGAGAGATGACATTTCCGATACTTTTTATAAATATTTTATTGGGATTTTCCCCTATTGCTAGACTACGTCTATAAAGAAAAGATGTACAATACACGATAAAAGCTTTCATCGACCATATTTTTGAACGTGATTTCTATTTGTAAGATGTCATAACCCTACACTTAACAGTTGTGTAATTTTTTGCTGAATATTCAAGTAATATTTGAAGGAGATTATTGGCCAGGTGTAATTTGTTGGGGTTGGCAGTTGAGTCGTTGCCTTTTGGGCGTGCTGAAGGCGACAACGTAATCTGCGGCACACGCCGGAGGGCGCCATAAAGTACCCGTTTATTCTCGGTCTCATCCCATAACTGTCGGAATCAGGCCTAAACTAGCTACACTTGACTTGCCGGTAAAAAAAAATGTTGTAGCATCATCTAACGCACGGTACCTGCTGCGAGTGGAAGGAGATGCCACCAAACAATTTAGTAGTCTTAATGTCTGACCGCCCTACATCGTAAAACTTAGAAGTCGAGTGGAGGTGTTTGGGAGCCGATGAGGGTGAAGCGAGGCGAGTGTGGAGTAGGTGCTGGAATGCAAGGACTGGGGAAACGGGATATCGCCGAGAAAACCCAGCCAACCAGTGGTATCGTCCGGCACAATTGCCCCGATAAGATTAGTCGTATAAAAAAAAATTCCGATTTTGCTGCGAAATCAATTGTAAACACGTGCGCAAGAAATGAGGTTTGCAGGTGGAAATACGGGAAGCATAGTGTTTTAATGAAATTATTACAAATAACTTACTCTGCGCATTAAAATGAATTACAGTACTATATACCTGGCCTCCATTGTATCGTTTGTACAAGGTAAGAATTGCAGGAACTTGACTTAGGCAAGTTCGTTAGGGCTGCTATTATCGTTTGAAACATACACGCTAGTCAGTAAATGGCCTCTTACTTATCAGTTGATTTCCACGTACAATCAGAAGAACATTTGTAATGCATCTTAATCAGACTGTACCCCGTTATTTTTGTCCACGGGTAAAAAATTGTTAGAAATGTTGTAACGAAAAGCCGTTGTCACGTCTCGCAAAAAATTATTTACATCCGCGATACGGTCAGTTGTCATACCGGCGGCTTAGAACAGAAACCTCTTATCTTACATTTTTGGCAAAAATATTACATATTACAGCGCTGCAAATGAGAAAAATGTTCATCCGTTTTATCTATTTGGAGCGATGTAAAGTTAGATATACATACGAGGTTTTCCAANAAAAAAAAAAAAAAAAAAAAAAAAAAAGTGAGATACGAGGCTTTCATTCTAAGTCATAGATACCTTAGTTCATGAGCCTATTAAGAGCGCACATCACATCAGGCCTAACTCGGATCTCCAGCGCTTCTACGATATGCGAGAGACGGTTTCTCACTACGTTCGTTTTCAAATGATGATTCGAAAATTTTCCTCGTTGACGACGGGGAATAAATCGACAAAGTTTCTCGTCAGTAACGGAGAGTTTGGCCTTGTTATTGCAGAACGTAAGTCTGTGCACAGTGCTTACCTGCATAAAGCCAGCCCAAAATTGAAGAAAACTGCCTCTTCAATGCAGATTCCAGCAATATTAAATATTAGGGCCATTCATCATCACTTTATCATCTCAACAGTTTAATCAGCAATGATCGACGTGCAATACCGCGAGTGCAATTTTCCTAATCTTGACCGATAGCGTCACTGGACTGACCGACTTGTCATGTGATGCACGCTCTTACGGCAGATTGGGTTCGCGTTCTCGGTTGCAAATTGACCCACTGTCGAAAATACTACGTTGTATGTGTTCTGTATGTTCTTTACAGCACGCAAACATTCNGGGTTGCAAATTGACCCACTGTCGAAAATACTACGTTGTATGTGTTCTGTATGTTCTTTACAGCACGCAAACATTCTAAGGTGAATTTTACACACGTAGCTTCATTTTCTCTGCGCGCAATACGATATGGCTCAATTCCCTATCGCGTACGTATATTCCTGGCGTAAGTATAGCGCGCGTGTGTTCCCGGCATAAGTATAGATTGTTTGTTCGGCAAGTCAATATATATTTGCATTTGTACCAGATTACATTTTTTTTTTAAATCTTCCTATTAAATGTCGATTTGGACAACAACTTCAATGAGAAATTTTTTTTTCTTACGGTACTCAAGCTTTGCGAGAGTTAAGGAAATGTATTTTCTTATTTCATGTCGCTTACCTTATTATAATTTTATCCATGAGGTTCAGGGAATTGTATTTTAAGTCACACCGTTTACCGTCCACAAGTAACTGTTTAAAGGCGCAGTACGTTAAACACGTGTATATTTAAGAATATTTTCCAAATTCAAAAATAAATTATTTCTTTATATAAATTAATATAATATTTTTTGGATTACAGTGTTTATTTAGGTAATTTACCTTATAAATTTAAGGATTATTGAGAGTTGTAACAGTGCGTTAGTTTACAAAATAAAAATTGAAGAACAGAATTTGAGCTATTTATTATATTTCGATCGGGTTTCTTATATTAGCTACATATTTAAATCAACATAACCACCACATACAGTCGGTAGGATAAGGTTGCGTAATTCTGTGGTAATCCTTATTCCGTGACACAATGCCGGCATCTAACGGCGCAGCGGGCAGCAGAGGATAGTTGCCTGAAAACTCAACAGATAGCGTTACATGTTCTGTTTCGGAGGGATGCAACGGCAATTCGTTAGCGCGTTTTCCTTTTTCAAATGGCGTACAGTTGTTAAAAGCAGTGAGTGTTTTGCGACGTCATTTGCGTCTTTTCTTCAACAGCATAGTAAACGCAATACAAAGGTAAATACACACATATACACACACCTTATAACTTAAAGTATTTCGTACTAGAATATGTAAGTGCACGTTATATAAGTAGATTATTACAAGTCAAATGCTTCCAAAAACTGTATAGGCTTTCCCGTTTCATGTTTTTTTTACGTGAGGGCATCGAACAAACACATGGCGTGCCTATTTATTCATTAAAAATGATCTAACTAGGGCCAATTTTTGTTTCCTGAAACAAGTTAACATATTTATAATTACACAAAATATTTTAGTATTCATCCCTGAACAACAGTATGTTCACTATAGCGCTCTGTAGGGCCTACATAGTGTTTATTAATTATGTCCTGTCAACAAGTAAAAATNCAACAGTATGTTCACTATAGCGCTCTGTAGGGCCTACATAGTGTTTATTAATTATGTCCTGTCAACAAGTAAAAATGAATAACTGAATTATACCAAATAATGCTCTTTTCTTCTTCAATGTTATCACTATAATTGTGAGGATATTGATGTTAAATTTGATTATGTCCAAATGTGTTCTCAGTGTGAAGATGAATAAGCCTAGGATATTAACTTGAAGAAAGCCTACTTTTGACTATAATAAGAGAATAAGCAACATGCAATTTGTGTAAAGTTTTCCTTTGTGTATTATAAATATACAACCAATGACAAAATCCTAAATGTGGTGTTAAATGTAGGTACTTATTGTTTTTGATTTGTTAGAGATCACGGAATTACGGTACAGAATCGTGAAAGTACGGTACACTATCACGGAAACTACGGTACACCATCACGGAATTACGGTACAGTATCGCGGAATTCATACTACTATCACGGATTATAGGCATTTGTCACAGATTTAGGACCCTATGTTACAATTAATAAATTAATAAATATATATTATCTAATATATAAAATTCTCCCGTCACAGTGTTAGTCACTGAACTCCTCCGAAACGGCTGGACCGATTTTTATGAAATTTTTTATGTATACTCGGTAGGTCTGAGAATAGATTTATATCTATTTTTTACACCCCTAAGTAATAAGGGTGGCCACCCCCAAACAATTTATTTTTATTTTTTGAACAAAATTTTTATTTTTTATTTTTTTATGATGTAGCATCAAAAAATACATACCCTCCTAAATTTTCACCCTTCTACCAGCAGCCCTTATTTTTTTTATAGCGAAATTCTCCCGTCACAGTGTTAGTCACTGAACTCCTCCGAAACGGCTGGACCAATNTTTTAGAAGTGGTCGAAAACACCGTTAACTCGCTAGCCATAGAATAGACTTAACATAAAAAAATGTAACATGCAGATAGTTTTACAGAAATTGCACTGAATTACTTCCAAAATTATTTATCACGGAATAAGGAAAAATTGTTGACTGGTTTCTAATAATAAATTACAGAAACCACAAACTCACTAAGAAAGGAACACGTATACATATTTGTAATTATAACGTTTATTGTGTAAAACTCTTTAATATCAAAATATTCGAAAACAAAATCTTAATTATAAACTAATTTCAAATTCTTTTAATCTTCCGTTATAAAATCTTATCAAAAGAAGTACTTTTATTCAAGGTACATATATAAACTTCAATACTGTATAGTTGTAAACAATATTACAACAAATTAGATGAGTATATACACAGTAACGGAATGGTTCATTGGATGTGGGAGAGATTCTGGGAACGAGTCTTGTTTTGATTGGCTACTGCGTCAGCAGACGATCAGCATTTCAGTGTAGCACGCAGAGAGAGATAGAGAGAGAGCGGTAATAAGAAAAGCAGTCGGTATCAGGCCGTTTTAGCAAAAGCTTAAAGTCCATGGGAAAATGATAGGATTCTTCGAGCCTCCACTTAAAATTAAAATAGCCAGATGGTCCAAAGTTGCCCTGATGAACTAAAGTTACCCCAAATTACACCGTATTTCTGTGGTTTGACATAAAATTGTAACCTGATTAAAGCAATATATATATATATGTGTTTTTTTTTTACAAAAATGTTTTATTGGAGATATGAGAATGTTTAATTATTACGTTTTGCAATGCAATGATTTTATAATTTCCAGGAGAAATTTATTATAACTATTTTGCGTTTCATTGTCAAAGTAGCAAAGAAACATCTTAATATCCTAGAACACTAGTGCCTGTTTAGCTTAAATACTATATTGTTCTGTTTTCTCAAACACGCGTCGTGTGGGAAGAGGATCTTGGAACGCCGTTTGTTCATCCTCGTTGAGAAAGAGGATCTAGGAACAGCGGCGTTGGCACGTAACGTAGTGCTATCTATTGTTGAAAATTTCAACTAACACAATATTTGTTTGCTCACGAACATAGAGCTTCTAGCGCCATCTAGCATGTACATAGCATACCGACACTGTAAGTTAGCAGTATGTCCGTTGTAACTATTTTTTTTTTTTGCTTTCTTTTAAACACCCAAGCAAGTTTTAAAACATAAGAATAAAATTGCTTGCTAAAAATATAGAAGTAAGAGATTATTTTCTTTCCAAAAGAACGACGTAGAATGCTTTTACAGAGAGTTGTAGGCTATTCACGGTAAAGTGAGTACTTTTTTAGGCCCTGCTAATTTTTTCCTTTGATCTGTTTCAGTCTTTCCGCCACTTCTTAGTGTAATCATTTCCACGTGACTAATAAACGCAGTGTACCCATTTTACCACTCTCACAACTTAACGTCTGAAGATCCAATAACATCTATCTATTAGCGGTTAATGCCTGTTGTGTAAAAAAAAGGGGGGGGGGATGCTTAAAAAATTGCTTGCTCTACCTTGAATAGCATATAATAAAGTTACACAGATCTTCACTGTTATATTCCCTACCTAATTAAAAATATATTTTGTGTTGTGACTTTTGGGTGCATAGCACCAATCCACGACGACAAAAGACGCTGGAAAAATTCCATGCCGAAAAATTGTACGTAAGATTTTTTAAAAAATAAAACGCTGTGCACGAGACAATATAATCCTAAAATGATTCGGTTAAAGAAACCTCCTTTGTGTTTAAGTTTACATAAAAGTTTTAACGAATAAGTTGCTTGGAAGTCGTAAATAATTTTTGACTGATCTGAGAATGGAAAATGAAATTTAAGTATTGAGAATGCTGCTTACGACTAATTTAAACTGTAATCTTTTACAATCGTTTAAGTCATGTACAAACAAAAAATCTAATTTGTATGTTGTCTTTATTGGACACGCTGGTAGAATCAATGGAAAACAAACTTAAATGAAATAAATAATAATTTATCCTGTTCTTGAGCATGATTCTCAGCGGACATAGTTTTTTTTCCTTCACCCAGAAAACACAATAACCTAAACGCAACAAAAATAAAAGTAAGATTTATGAAAACGATGATTTCGCAACACTGCTAGTATAATACCCTTCGTGTTAATGATCACAACTGCGGGTTTCTAGTTGTTTAAAAGTTTATTTTCCTTCTGTTGAAACAAGAAATTCACAATGCCGTAACAAAAAGCGTCTATGTAATTCAGATATTTGTGAGCTTAATGTATGTATCATGTTATATAATATATTCGCGGTTTCTTCACATATTAAAAAAAAATCAAACCTTTGAAAAATCACCCCAGTGTGCGTTTTTCGCTTGTTTCTTAAATATATCACGTATCACAAGTGTTTTATACTTGTGATCACAAAAATGACTTATTTTTGGTTAAATTGAACGTTTACCTATTATATCTATTAATTTTAAAATTTCGTTTTAATGAGTATGACTGTTGGTAATGTCTATGAAGAAATAGTTCTTATGTAAAACATTAGTAAAGTGAGTGCGCACGAATGCGGTGCGTTGACGATTTGTTGCAATTTTCTAGACTTGATTAAACATTGTTTTCACGAAGTGAAGGAATATCGCGATAGTATAAGTTTAGCAGGTCTTAGAAAAGTTGGAAGTAACCGTGAATGGACTATAATAAAAAATATATATAACAAAATTGCATTCTGGTATGAATACTTCGGATTATAAAAAAAAAAAAAAACACCGGATTTTGGACGTGGTAGTTTAGTTAGAAATGTTATTTCTATAGTCTGTTCACAGTAAAGTGAGCACTTTTGAGGCCCAGGTAACTTTTTCGTTTCGGCCATTTTTTTTATCCTTTCGCCACCTTTTTAAATAAAATTTGTCATGTACGTAATAAACATACAGTGTATATTCCACCGCACTCGAAAATTAATGTCTAAGACGGCAATAAAATATATTTATTGACTTACACAAGTGCTCATTTTAACGCGAATAGACTATAAGCAAAAGGGTGCACGTTCGAATAATCTTAGGGTTTTATTTACTTTTTAACGTTATATTTCCAGTGTTTAGTAACGAATTACAGTAATCTGTTCTTTTGCATACCAAACTATTCAATATTCTTTATTGTTTCAAAAAAAATTACAAGTAATTTGTTTTTACTGTTTATATGTCAGAGATTAAAATATGGATATCTGCAGAATGGACGTAACTTTGCCAAAATAAAAGTTTGGATACACAAAATTAAACAGTTAACAATGTTGCCCAAGTGGTAGTGAGGAGACGTATAATATCTGTGCTTCAAAACACGGTGTTGGTCAAATGAATTTACAGATTATAACTCGTACATTTGTACATAAGAAGACAACTTCAAGTTACAGATATAAACTTTTTTTTTCTCAGTATACTTAGAAGATAATAAGAGCAAATATCACAGGGCAGATGANAATATATATATATATATATATATATATATATATATATATATACACTAACTCCCTAACTATTATATAAATGCGAAAGTGTGTTTGTGTGTTTGTTTGTCCTTTTTTTCACGTCGCAACGTAGCAACGGATCGACGTGATTTTTTGCACAGAGACAGTTGGAGGGCCGGGAAGTGATATAGGCTACTTTTTATTCCGAGAAAATATCTCATTTCCTCGGGGAAATTCTTATTGGAGAATGGAAAAGTACTCTAACGGAATAACAATGCAACGTCGCAACCGAGCAACAGATCAACGTAAACATGAAACGTGGTAACCTAGCAGCAGGTCGACGTAATTTCTTGCACAGAAATAGTTGGAGGGCGGCTGAAAGTTGATATTGGCTACTTTTTATCGCGAGAAATATCCATCTATAACAGAGAAATACTAATAAGCGTTTTTACCATATAATTTCTCAATAAATAAATACGTAATATTCAAGCTGTTGTTTTTCCATACAGCATACAATTCCCGCCTATACTTTGAGAGATATCAACAGTTTTGGGAAAAAGTAATTTTTCGCGAGTCGGTTGATCGTACGCGGACGTGGAGAGCCATAGCGGCGGCGGGTTTGGGGCGGAGGGGAGGGGAGGACTTTATTTAAATAAAAACCTAAACAATAATTCTTTAGTACACGCGAGCGGAGCCGCGGGCACAGCTAGTGTATGTATGTATATATATATATATA
>NQII01003029.1:174791-193676 GCA_002778355.1 Clitarchus hookeri | reverse complement strand
GGGGGGGTGGGTGTCGGCTCCTGTGAATTAGTATGAAAAGGGGATTCACACGAAATGCTAATGTCATACCAGACAGACATTCCGTAAAAGTTTCATTCTAAAATACGTTTGGGAAATAGAAAAGGAATTGAAAGATGCGCTCCTAGTTGAGTACTGAAGTGAACACAATCTTGACCAAGAATGGCGGAATATTATACCAAGTCTTTAAAGAACCCTCGGGTGTGCCAGAGCGTCTTTGAGGGCACTAACTTACAGAATTCCTACTCATGCTCTGGTAGCAGTGAGAACTGAAATTCAGCAAAAGTTTATTATTTTTTTTTAATCGCACTCTCGATTAGCTGGAATGAATAAACTCTTGGGCAATTGTCACCAATGATATTGAACTTATGAATGTTCAGATTTCAATAATTCAGAATATAATTCATATATAACAAATAAAGCAAATATTAATGAATTACGACTATTAGATGTAGATAATCGAATAGTATTACCTTCTAATACATTTATTCGAATAATTGTAACATCAACAGATGTTAACCATTCATGAACATTACCATCATCAGGGGTAAAAATTGATGGTACACCAGGGCGATTAAATCAAGCAAGATTAATATTAAACCGAAATGGGTTATTATTCGGACAATGTTGTTGAAAGTGTACCCTTCAATACATTCATTATATGAATAATAAAGTGATCAAATGACTGAAAGACCAACAATACTAATTAAGGTTCCATTCATGGGGGAAATAAATGACGTGTGCACAGTAAACACCAAAAGAGCACAGAAATTCAGAGATCATTCACACTGAAATAAGATGCCATGAGGTGCTTAAAAGACCCTATAAAGTTGTTCAAGGAACATTTTTTGTAACTAAAAAAAATGCCCAAAATAAGGAAATTCTTGCATATTTTGATTTGTGGCTGCCCCTAAATTTATAGAAAATAACGTTAGCTAAACATGCATTAAAATGAATTAAATACAATATATTTCAGTTGTCCGTTTGAAATTTCTGCAAATAGTTTGTTTTATTTTATCTCTACATTACAAAAACCAATAAAATTTAAACTTTGACGTGTCATTTTGCAGAAACCATGCGACGGAAAAATTTTTATGTGAGGAAAAGTTAGTCACAGATAATGTATACATGTTGAACAATGTACGGTGCAAATATAAAATAACAATTTTTTTTCCCGTGGCCAACGCCCTAATACAACCCTTGATTTATGGATGTGTCTCCTCCTGTGTGCCAGCAAAGACGAAGCACTCTTAACACAACGTGCTTTGCACACCTCGCGCATGAATACACGCATGCGCACGTCGTATAGTTCGTTATGCGACGTAGTAAATTGTTCTTCGCTAGTACGTTGAGCAGCTCTCGGCGCCCTACTCCGCGCGCACTGGGACTAGTGGCTGTGGTAAGTAAAAGTTATTCCAGTTATCTATTACTAGAGACCTGAAAAATTCGCGAGTTCAATGACCTGCAGGCTAGACTCTACAGTCTTACGCACACACATGCTGATATTAACCGCACATTGGTTGTCTGCCGTCACAGTGGAAGGAGACGATTGGACCAGCGTTCTCCAGGTGGTGTCATACAACCGTGTGGACCAATGGCTGAAGTTATATAAACACGCGTGTTTTTAATTCTAGCTTGTCCCGAAATGAATCCGCGAATTACTAGTTTTCTTTAGTGAACTAGATACAACTGCGCGAGTAATGTTCCCTGAAACTAGAGACCCGCAAATAAATCGGATAGCTCATCAGCGAACCAAGATTTCACGTCCCATGACCACTCGTGTGATAAAAAATATGCTGACCATGGAAAGTTTGCAAGTTTTCTTGCTGCACTGAAAGACGATCTTGCTGCTTGCACATACATTTCGCTCGTATACAGGATGTTTCATAATTGGGCCACCAAAATTCTGCTGCAGGTTAATCACGTAAAAAGAAGGCGAAAACATAAATTACGACCCATGGTCTAAAGTGAATCCTAAGGACCGTACATATATGTGAAGTTTGACCTGGAGCACTAGTTTATTACAACTACTGGAGATGGATAATGTGTAAAGTTAATTGTAACATGCAGGTTAGTAATTCATGTTTTAAATCTCATCTATGCTACAGCGTTGATGTATGTTATCGAAATAAGGGTGGTAACCATGAAATAATTTGATGACAGCGACACACAGGTGTTGTGTTTACAGATCTTTGTTCCGGTACACTAGTGTTTCAGGTTCAACTTCAAAGATGTGTAACCACCCTTAGGATTCACTTTAGACCGTACGTCGTGTACATATTTTGTTCTTCTATTTTCGTGATTAACCCACAGCCAAAGATTGTCGGCATCACTTAGATACATCCTGTATAAAATGTTCTCTGTAGCGGAAAAACTAACCTCTAGGGCCCGTGACTTTTCGAGTAAAAATCGGAGCACACAGTAGACTTTAATACTATATACACACCTCAGCTGTTGTTATACCTCCATTGGCTGCGGGTGTCATGTCCGTCTGTGACCAAGCCACTCAGGACTAAGCAACTCCGACACTGAACCTTCGTGATCCGTGCGCAAACGGTTAACACGGGCCAGAACATTTTTTTAGCCAATCAAAGAAGCTGAACGATCCTACAGTGCTTTGGACTGTATCTTGTCTCGAAATATAGTCGCAAACTAGAAATTAAAGGCTCCATCACCCACGACCGTGTACTGTTTATCATGTTATATTCTTCGAGGAGTGAATATCAAGCTGAAAGTTGGGTTAAGATCTTGTTAACACGGACATGGCGCATGCAACACTCTGCTATCAACTCCCTTCTCGCAAGTAGAATGTAGAACTACGATCCACTATATCCTAGAAACTACCAAATGGGAGGTTGTCGCAGATGACTTGCACAGAGGATACCACCCTGGAAATGTTTGTACAGATGATTTGACACAGGAAGAGGACAAGTGAAAAGGCAGGTTGGACAACAGAAGCAATGGAGGTTGCATTTACTGCAGTCAGCAGTGGCACAAGTATCAGAGCAGCAGGCAGGAAGTTTAAAATTCCCGAACGTACACTGAGAGACCGTTTGAAGTCAGGTTCAACCGCATATGCGAAGATGGGCAAAAAAAACCATTATTTTCGCGTGAACAGGAGTCTTTTACGGAATGTCTCAAATAGAACTGCGCCGCGTGGTTTACGAGCACGCTGAGAGAAACAATATCAGCCGCCCCATTCAACAAAGCCTCAAGGCTTGCTGGAAATAACTGGGTGAGAGGTTTCACGCAACGGAATCCAGTACTCAGTTCGAGAAAGCCGGAACTCACAAGCACAAATAGAATAACTGCGTTCAATGAGGAAGACGTTAAGATAATTGACAACAATTTCGAAAGAGTAATGGGAAATGGTTTTACACCCTACAGAATATATAATGTCGACGAAATTGGCATTTCTACATTACAGAAACCAGGATTCATTATTGCCCCAAAGGCCAGTTTTTTTTCTAACTACCCTAATTACTAAGTGTTAAGTGTTGTCCCGGGGTAGGTCTGGACTGTGTTGCGTTTCAGGGCTAAGCCCCATACGTCTACATGAGAGGGAATTTAGGAAAGGAGGCGTGCATCGCGGCAAAGAGGGATAAAGTAGCCATGGCCAGGTTTGTGGCCATGACTGCATCCCTGAGTGTGTAATAGCTGAGCTATTTCTNCGTGAGAGGGAATTTAGGAAAGGAGGCGTGCATCGCGGCAAAGAGGGATAAAGCAGCCGTGGCCAGGTTTGGGGCCGTGGCTGCATCCCTTAGTGTGTAATAGCTGAGCTATTTCTAAGAAGGGAGAGGGGAAATACCGGAATAGACACCGTAAAAATCCTCTCGACAGGAAAGAAGTTCAAAAGTCGCTCATGCATTAAAAATTGCTAAAGGAGGCAGCAGGTGTGGATTCCATGCTCTTTAATGTGTAGTTGAATATCTAGAAGAGAAAGAGGCGGGGCTGTGGACGCAAGCGTCCTTCCAAAGGCCAGAAACAAGTAGGAATTGCTAGTAGCTGGGAAAGGAGAAAGAACGTAACTGTATGTTGTGCGATGAGTGCCTCTGGAACCTTCATACCGTCGATGTTTGTATTCCCCCCCCCCCNCCTTTCTCCATTTTATCTCTACTATCAAGAAGCATGGAAGTGTTGAGAAATATTAGATCGCGTACCTTTGTTTTCCTTCAAACGCACGCCACTCGAACACTACTAGTCAACTCCGTGACACCTAACCAACTTCTAAGAAGTTCTTTCCGCTCTCGCTAGAGCGCAGCACTTTGTCCGTTTGCGGGAACTTTTATGTGGCTCGGAAAAACAGGTTGCGGACCATTACCCCACTGCGGGTATTGCATAAAAACTATGTACTAGGTTTAGCTTAACTTAATTTGCTTCCTACCTTAAATCTATTAAGTTATTTGTACAGTGTTTTTATTTCCTTCATAAATGCATTAAATTTTTATGTGTGAAAATAAATGCCGTACAAGATAGCGTATAACACCGGTTGCCTTACGAGGAAAATGTAAAAATAAAATGCATTAATTAGTCTACGAACTCTTTCTTATCCGCGTATTTTCTGCTTGTCTGATGTGCGCCGGCACTGCTGTCAGAACAGCCAACGTAATATTAATTTCTGTTCGTTCGTGCATCAGCTGATACAGGATTTTGTAAATGGCGCGTTGTTGGTTTTCAATACGTTACGTTGCCACTCACTGACTGTCAGAAAGTGGCCTTCTTAACGGTATGGACCATATGAATATCAAGGGCCACTGGTGTGAGGAATATTTTTATTTGGAGAAGTAACAGACACTTATAGCATGAAATAGTTCACTCTATTTTAGTGGCGTGTGTACTAATTTAAATATTTCAGTGTAAGAGACGTTACAAGTACACTGGAATGCGCTCTCTCGAAAAAAAAAACTTTATTGATCTCCCATTCTTTATCATACAGCAGAGGGGATGCGTCACTTGTTCATTTATTAAAAGAAAGTAAAATATTTCTTAGAATTCCGAATTCAGTATGTGGAATTAAAAAAAAAAAAGGCAAACATACGGCGCAAAAATAACTTCGGCAAGGCGAAAAATTCGCATTCCAAGTGTACTGCAATCCTCTTTAGCCTAGGGTCTTGCAAAGTAAGACGAAACACAAATAAAAATCTTATTAAACTGTCCAGCCACATAATGGCCAATTAGCAGAATTTGTGTCTGTTTTGTCCATGACTTCTTAGTGTTGAGTTTTTTTTACTAAATTTTAATACAACTGACCTTTCCTTAACTGTCACAGTGTAAAGTATATAATCTATTTGACTAGACTTTTAATTTATTTCAATGACTGTAGAAAATCTTGTCAATTGATAAAGGGCGTTGGTCGTGGATAAAGTTGTTGTGTAAGTGTAATATTTGTACTGCCTATTGTTCAACTTGTAGACATTATCTGTGATTATTTTTTTCTCGCATATTTTTTTTTTTTTTTAGTTCGTATGGGTTTTGCTTAACGATATGTCTAAGTCAAAACTCTACTGTTTTTTAATGTGAAAATATTATAAACAAACAGTTTTCACACATTTAAACAAGGGAAAATGAAATGCATTGTCTCAAGTCATTTAAAGGTTTGTTTATCAAAAGTTATTTTACAGAAATTCAGAGGCATCCACTAATAAAACATATGCAGGAATTTCTTCATTTACAGCAATTTTTTGAAACTGTAAAAACATTTCCTTGTGTGACTCTATAGACATCTTAAAATATATCTTGGCATCTTCTTTCTCTGTGAATTATCTCATTCCTGTACGTGAGTAAGTTTTCATTATTTGTACATTTATAATACAGTAAAATTTTGATTTTGACATGTATTTATGCGAAAACTATGCACTCAATTTTTTTTTTTTTTTTTTTGCTTTAAAAGAGTATTTATTACTGATAATGTCTGAAAGTTTAACAGTACGTGGTGCAAATATGAAACAAATATTTTCGTTGCCAACGTCCTTAATTACACTGCTTATATATTTAATAGCATCCGAACGAAGCACAAAATAGAATAAAAGTCGTTCTAATGTAGTTACACAACTAGTTTGCTTTGAACGAGAAGTGACTGCTATCGGGAAATTTCAAAATTAGCGTAACATATGCACAGAGCTGCATATTTTTGAAGTGAAATAGTTCTGTATCCTGCATTACCTCAGCCGTTACACTTCTTCCGCGGTGGGGAATTGCATGTAGCAAAATAAAAGATGCACGTGGATTTTTAATAGACAAATGTTTTATAAAATTATTTCTTTTAGCGTAATACAGTTTCTAATTCCGTATTTTTTGTAGACTAGGCTGATATTTTCACACAATGTTTAAATAGTCTTAGTCAAGTAAGGAGAAAACGTCGTTTGCAAATATCCTTTACCGGTGTTTATTACCAGGTAAGTATATAATTTATATACGAGAAAACCGTTATAATTTCCCAAGTAAGGAAAGCACAAAGGAAAAAATAATAAATTGTGCGCATATAATAAGTAATATATTTTAATATTTAAATATTTATTTTGCCTCATAATCATTTTAAATACAATCAATTTTAGTTTTTTTTTTAAATTTTGTATTAAAAAATATAAATAGTCTTTTTTGCCACTTATGTAACTACACAGAAGCAACGGATCAGAAAAGTTATCAATTATACAAATTATTTCGTGTCGCAATTTAAACGAGTTCGATCGTCAGATATTCGACACGATGAGTTTGAAGGTCACTCACTACACCCCCCTCTCTTCGACGGGCGGACTACGCCTAGAAGGCGTGTTTGCCGGGACATCTCCGCCCACGCCTTTGTTTGCCAGTGCAAGGGGATCTTGTCCGGCAGAAACTCTGAAGTGGACCCGAGAATCCTGCGTGCTGTTGGGAGACTTCATCAAAGTTGCGCGATGTTTGCACGATGCGCTGTTTACGTTCGCTGAAATTCGACTGGAAACTGAGACGGCGCCCGTCATCAGCTATACACAACTTAGCAGGTCCCTCCCACGTGAAAACCTTCGACAGGAGTAATATGGACGTAGCAATGCAACCAACCACTTCCTACACTACGGTGTAGTATGGTGTGATGTTAGCTAATGGCGATGGCCTACCCGGCGCGCGTGAACTGCATGTCTGCACTTCTGAAATAATGCACACCGAGGAGAATGTTTTGTTGAATCAAACAAAATCGATTGTTTCGTACAAGGGCAAAGAAATATTTTGTCGTTGAAAACAAATTACGTGATTGGATTTTTCTTATTTGCTTGCCCCGGACAAATATTTGGCTGCCGTGAACTAAAGGTTTGTTCGGCCCCTTCGTACATTTAAACCGTTAATGTCAGTATACAAAAGAACATTGGCAGCCCGGCCAGGATTTGAACCTAGGATATCTGCACCCAAGCTTTACTCATTAGCATCCTCGCACAAAGTGAATACTGATAAAGTGGGAACGTTTTTTGAAATTAATACATTTTAAATACTGGGCAACATGCGCAAATAAATATTTCAAGTTTTATGGCTTTACTTTCTAGTTTCTTGTTGCACTAGTTTTATAAGGATGTCAATACCACTATTAAGCATAAGTAAATATCCACTAACAAATACTGTTACTATTCTAATTATCACAAAAAAAAAAACTCTTGAGCTCTGTTTTCGAACGGAGGCAGTCAAATGAGTGGTGAAACAAATACATACAGTTGATTCAACAAAATATTTTGCTGTCAATATAACTGATTTTGGCAAAAGAAGGAATTTTTTTAAATATTTAAAAGCGAATTTTGTTAATAGTACAACATAAACTTAGTTTCTTTTCCAATTTTTTTTTTACTCAACGAAATATTTTGTTTGAGCAACTAAATCTATTCTTGGTCCTATACAAATAAATATTTTGCTAGCTGGTCTCTCAGTGCACTTTTTTCTTTTAAAAACAAACTAATAAATGTTTCCCCGACACATTTATCTACGTAATAAACCAACCATAGACGAGGACGTAATGGTACAAAGCCCTCCAATATAGTTAAAAACGGGGGTTTTTTTTTTCAGGCTGCCGGTTCTCAAACATGTTCTCGGATATGAGTGAAAGTACGATAAGAGCCTGCACTGGCCTTTGCTAAAGGCTTTCGAACAATATAATGGCCGCTTAATGTCCCATAGGTACACGCAGCACGGCTAGAACACAGCACCAGTTCAGAGCCTTGCGCGTAGCGGCGATGGCGCAATTGATGCGCGTGACATTGTCACCCTTATCGTTCCCGCACTTCTGAGTCTCAAAGGCGAAAATAGCGCCAAGCTTCTAAATGCCAAGGACACACAGATCGGAATGCTTCCAGTAAATTTTACGCCTTAATTAAAAAAAAAAAAAAAAAAANCTCTACTATCAAGAAGCACGGAAGTGTTGAGAAATATTAGATTGCGTACCTTTGTTTTCCTTCAAACGCACGCCACTCTAACACTAGTCAACTCCACGACACCTAACCAACTTCTAAGAAGTTCTTTGCGCTCTCGCTAGAGCGCAGCACTATGTCCGTTTGCGGGAACTTTTATGTGTCTCGGAAAAACAGGTTGCGGACCATTACCCCACTGCGGGTATTGCATAAAAACTATGTACTAGTATTCGCTTTACTGAATTTGTTTCCTACCTTAATTCTATTAAGTTATTGGTACAGTGCTTTTATTTCCTTCATAAATGCATTAAATTTTTATGTGTGAAAATAAATGCCTTACAATATTTTAATATGTAATACGTCCTTGCCAGTTAGCGTATAACACCGGTTGCCTTACGAGGAAAATGTTAAAATGAAATGTATTAATTAATCTACGAACTCTTTCTTATCCGCGTATTTTATGCTTGTCTGATGTGCGCAGGCACTGCTCTCAGAACAGCCAACGTAATATTAATTTCTGTTCGTTCGTGCATCAGCTGATACAGGATTTGTAAATAGCGCGTTGTTTGTTTTCAATACGTTACGTTGCCACTCACTGACTGTCAGAATGTGGCCTTCTTATATGGTGTCAGGAATATTTTTATTTGCAGAAGTAACAGACACTTATAGCATGAAATAGTTCCCTCTATTTTAGTGGCGTGTGTACCAATTGAAATATTTCAGTGTAAGAGATGTTACAAGTACACTGGAATGCGCTCTCTCGAAAAAAAAACTTTATTGATTTCCCATTCTTTCTCATAAGGCAGAGGGGATGCGTCATTTGTTCATTTATTGAAAGAAAGTGAAATATTTCTTAGAATTCCGAATTCAGTATGTGGAATTAAAAAAAAAAAAGGCAAACATACGGCGCAAAAATAACTTCGGCAAGGCGAAAAATTCGCATTCCAAGTGTACTGCAATCCGCTTTAGCCTAGGGTCTTGCAAAGTAAGACGAAACACAAATAAAAATCTTATTAAACTGTCCAGCCACAGAATGGCCAATTAGCAGAATTTGTGTCTGTTTTGTCCATAACTTCTTAATGTTGAGTTTTTTTTACTAAATTTTAATACAACTGACCTTTCATTAACTGTCACAGTGCAAAGTATATAAGCTATTTGACTAGACTTTCAATTTATTTCAGTGACTGTAGAAAATCTTGTCGATTGATAAAGGGCGTTGGTCGTGGACAAAGTTGTGTAATATTTGTACCGCTTACTGTTCAACTTGTAGGCATTATCTGTGGTTTATATTTCTCTCGCATATATATATATACTTTTTTTAGTTCTTATGGTTTTGCTTAACGATATGTCAAAGTCAAAACTCTACAGTTTTTAATGTGAAAATATTATAAATCAAACCGTTTTCACACATTTAAACAAGGGAAAATGAAATGCATTGTCTCAAGTCATTTAAAGGTTTGTTTATCAAAAGTAATTTTACAGAAATTCATAGGCATCCACTAATAAAACATGTGAAAGAATTTCCTCATTTACAGCAATTTTTTGAAACTGTAAAAATATTTCCTTGTGAAACTCTATATACTTCTTAAAATATCCCTTGGAATCTCTTTTCTCTGTGAATTATCTCATTTCTGTACGTGAGTAAGTTTTCATTATTTGTAAATTTATAAAACAGTAAACTTTTGATTTTGACATGTATTTATGCGAAATCTATGCACTCATTTTTTTTTTTTGCTAGAAAACAGTATTTATTACTGATAATGTCTGAAAGTTTAACAGTACGTTGTGCAAATATGAAACAAATATTTTCGTTGCCAACGCCCTTAATTACACTGCTTATATATTTAATAGCATCCAACCGAAGCACAAAATAGAAGAAAAGTCGTTCTAATGTAGTTACACAACTAGTTTCCTTTGAACGAGAAGTGACTGCTATCGGGAAATTTCAAAATTAACGTAACATATGCACAGAGCTGCATATGTTTGAAGTGAAATAGTTCTGTATCCTGCATTACCTCAGCCGTTACACTTCTTCCGCGGTGGGGAATTGCATGTAGCAAAATAAAAGATGCACGTGGATTTTTAATAGACAAATGTTTTATAAAATTATTTCTTTTAGCGTAATACAGTTTCTAATTCCGTATTTTTTGTAGACTAGGCTGATATTTTCACACAATGTTTAAATAGTCTTAGTCAAGTAAGGAGAAAACGTCGTTTGCAAATATCCTTTACCGGTGTTTATTACCAGGTAAGTATATAATTTATATACGAGAAAACCGTTATAATTTCCCAACTAAGGAAAGTACGAAGGAAAAAATAATAAATTGTGCACATATAAGAAGTAATATATTTTAATATTTAAATATTTATTTTGCCTCATAATCATTTTAAGTATAATCAATTTTAGTTATTTTTTTTAAATTTTGTATTAAAAAATATAAATTGTCTTTTTTACCACTTATGTAACTACACAGAAGCAACGGATCAGAAAAGTTATCAATTATACAAATTATTTCGTGTCGCAATTTAAACGAGTTCGATCGTCAGATATTCGACACGATGAGTTTGAAGGTCACTCACTACACCCCCCTCTCTTCGACGGGCGGACTACGCCTAGAAGGCGTGTTTGCCGGGACATCTCCGCCCACGCCTTTGTTTGNCTCTCTTCGACGGGCGGACTACGCCTAGAAGGCGTGTTTGCCGGGACATCTCCGCCCACGCCTTTGTTTGCCAGTGTAAGGGGTTATTGTCCGGCAGAAACTCTGAAGTGGACCCGAGAATCCTGCCTGCTGTTGGGAGACTTCAGCAAAGTTGCGCGGTGTTTGCACGATGCGCTGTTTACGTTCGCTGAAATTCGACTGGAAACTGAGACGACGCCCGTCATCAGCTATACACAACTTAGCAGGTCCCTCCCACGTGAAAACCTTCGACAGGAGTAATATGGACGTAGCAATGCAACCAACCACTTCCTACATTACGGTGTAGTATGGTGTGATGTTAGTTAATGGCGACGGCCTACCCGGCGCGCGTGAACTGCATGTCTGCACTTCTGAAATAATACACACCGAGGATAATGTTTTGCTGAATCAAACAGAGTCGATTGTTTAGTACAAGGGCAAATAAATATTTTGTTCTTGAAAACTAATTACGTGATTAGATTTTTCTTATTTTCTTGTCCCGGACAAATATTTGGCTGGCGTGAACTAAAGATTTGTTCGGCCCCTACGTACATTTAAACCGTTTATGTCAGTATACAAAAGAACATTGGCAGCCCGGCCAGGATTTGAACCTAGGATATCTGCACCCAAGCTTTACTCANTATGTCAGTATACAAAAGAACATTGGCAGCCCGGCCAGGATTTGAACCTAGGATATCTGCACCCAAGCTTTACTCATTAGCATCCTCGCACAAAGTGAATACTGATAAAGTGGGAACGTTTTTTGAAATTAATACATTTTAAATACTGGGCAACATGCGCAAATAAATATTTCAAGTTTTATGGCTTTACTTTCTAGTTTCTTGTTGCACTAGTTTTATNTACTGGGCAACATGCGCAAATAAATATTTCAAGTTTTATGGCTTTACTTTCTAGTTTCTTGTTGCACTAGTTTTATTAGGATGTCCATACCGCTATTAAGCATAAGTAAATATCCACTAACAAATACTGTTACTATTCTAATTATCACAAAAAAAAAAAAAAAAAAAAAAGGCTAACAAACTCTTGAGCTCTGTTTTCGAACGATGGCAGTCAAATGAGTGGCGAAACAAATACATACAGTTGATTCAACAAAATATTTTGCTGTCAATATAATTGATTTTGGCAAAAGACGGAATTTTTTATTTATTTAAACGTGTATTTTGTTAATAGTACAACATAAATTTAGTTTCTTTTCCAATTTTTTTTTACTCAACGAAATATTTTGTTTGAGCAACTAAATATATTCTTGGTCCTATACATATAAATATTTTGCTACCTGGTCTCTCAGTGCACTTTTTTCTTTCAAAAATAAACTAATAAATGTTTCCCCGACACATTTATCTACGTAATAAACCAACCATAGACGAGGACGTAATGGTACAAAGCCTTCCAATATAGTTAAAAACGTGTTTTTTTTTTCAGTCTGCCGGCTCTCAAATATGTTCTCGGATATGAGTAAAAGTACGATAAGAGCCTGCACTGGCCTTTGCCAAAGGCTTTCGAACAATAGAATGACCGCTTAATGTCCCATAGGTACACGCAGCACGGCTAGAACACAGCACCAGTTCAGAGCCTTGCGCGTAGCGGCGATGGCGCAATTGATGTGCGTGGCATTATCGCCCTTATCGTTCCCGCACTTCTGAGTCTCAAAGGCGAAAATAGCGCCAAGCTTCTAAATGCCAAGGACACACAGATCGGAATGCTTCCAGTAAATTTAACGCCTTAATAAAAATAAAAAATAAAAGAAATTCAACGTATGAACGTCACATAACTAATTTAATGCTTAAATTTGTGAACAAAGAATGAATTCATTTTCTTGGCATTTTCACGACTTGTTTTTCATGTACACAAAATTAAGAACTGCCGTGTTAGTAAAACTTTTATTTTCCTAACAATTCTTTAAACGTCACATAAAAAATTTAATTCTTAAATTTGTGAACAAAGAATGAATTTTTTTGTTTGCTTTTTATGTACACAAAATTAAGAACTGCCGTGTTAGTAAAACTTTTATTTTCCTAGAAATTCTTTAGAATTAGTACACTAGATAGGCGTATGAATAAAGAGATTGCGTTCATGAAATTTTTGACAGAATGTCTCAACGGAGTTTCTTGAAATAATATTTTGACCATTTCTAAATAATTTTTTTGAATGGAAGTATTTATCTTGAACTATTTTCTGTAAAGCTTCATTTGAAACCACGGCTTCAAGATGTTTAATCGTACTAGCAATTCCAACAGGGGTTTTAAACTCCCTGCCCTTTGACGCTAAGTAACTCAAAGTGACGACGAAATGCTGCAAGGTTCGGCAAGATAAAGTAAAGCATATATTTAATTGTCTCAGCGTGTAAACTTTGCCTTATAAGCAAGAAATCGCAAAGAGCACTACTTGCATGGCAGATCCATAGAAAATAAAAAGAAACTTGAGAAAATGTACACAGCCGTAGGATTCCCAGTACGTGAAACGTGATACCTAATCTTGCAAAGGTCGAGTTTACATTATAACATTATTCAAAGCGAAATTCGAAGGGAACACGTTTAATGGAAGCCGAGAGAGGAGCAACATAAATCGTTGATTTATAAAGCATTAATTTCTCAGCGAGGGATATGTGATATTTATTTTCTTCTTAAGCTCGTCAGTTGAAAGCCCTTTCCTCGTTTTCGTTTAAAACCCCGACTTTCGGTTTCCGAGAGCAAATGTGCCTTAGAGGTTCTGAATGTATCCGCTTTCCCAAAGTCTTTGATACAAATGTTAATCCTTTCCTCGCCAGTAAAACACATTCAGCATATTCTATATACTTGAAAACGCTTTACTGGTGAAATTCTAATGGGGGTACAATATGTATTACGTTACCGCCTACTCGACGTTTGCGGTTACTGTGTACTGATAATCTGTGTTAACTTAGGTACGAACCTCTTTCAAACGGCGCCCTGTTGCCAACCCCAGACCACTGAATCGCAGTGAAATTCAACTACTCGAATCAGCGAAACTGGTTCCACTTATAATCGGTGGAAAATTAATGGTTGATTTAGTGAAACAATTTTACTGAGTGAATAAGTGACAGCCAACTGCATGCGGCATATTAAATATTGTTTTTATTGCATTTAGTTAAATCCTAACGAGAAATAGTCGCTTTTGTGTTTTGCAATTTAACGTAATTTTAAAAAAGTAAAAAAAAAAAAAAATATATATATATGGCGATGCTTTGGGTTTTAACCTACTATACCCCGTTTTCACACCGTCATCTTACCAACGTTTTTTATTTTACTTTACGGACCAATATATTTGAAATGCGACAATGTTTGTTCAGTTATTCTCTCGAAGAGTGACTTAGATGGATATATGTTATTCACGGTAAAGTTGGCACTTTTTAAAGCCCACTCATTTGGAACAATAGTTAATAAATATATTTAATTGTAACCTTACAGAGATGCGATTGAAAGTGCAGTTGCGAATAGCGATTACAGAGAACAAACGCCACACAAAATATGATAAATAATACATTTTAAAGTTTAAGCAAGCAGTAACTAGATACTTAATGAAATTATGTTATTGATTATTAACTATGGAAAACAAACAAACAAAACACAAGGGAAATGACGGGACTTGGCATATCAATTTTCTAGAAAAGGCGATTAAAATAATTAAAATATAAGTGCCGCAAAACAAAAAATGGCACACTTATATTACATTAACAAAGATATTATAAAAATAATACACCGTAACCGCAAGCGAGACGAGATTTATGTTAATTATCCCTNATTTTAAAGTTTAAGCAAGCAGTAACTAGAGACTTAATGAAATTATGTTATTGATTATTAACTATGGAAAACAAACGCACAAAACCCAAGGGAAACGACGGGACTTGGCATATCAATTTTCTAGAAAAGGTGATTAAAATAATTAAAATATAAGTGACGCAAAACAAAAAATGGCACACTTACATTACATTAACAAAGATATTATAAAAATAATACACCGTAACCGCAAGCGAGACGAGATTTATGTTAATTATCCCTGGAGTTATACTGGTAACAAACCCGACAAGTAGACGCAAGATCTAATCGGATAAGAGTGTTGTACAAGAAGAGAACTGAATGGAACTAAGAACGTTCTCCTATACTATTATTCCCCGTGATTTTCCTAAAGTACTCGGGATACTCAGGGGGATTAGACGTGCTTCGAGTTTAACCAAAGTGAGTTCACTCATGTCGGTGCTTTGATCTTGCTGAATATTCCTTCTTCTTGCGTGTTTTGCTAACATGTTTTGTCCCATATTCAATTTTCTCGCCGTAATACCGCATAAATCTCAAACACGCCTTGTCAGTGTAGATTCATAAAAATTTATCCAGCAGTTGAAAAGCTTGAAATTCTGCCAAGAAGAATTTTTTTAATGTGGTGATTGTAGGGAGAATAACTGCCGATATTATTGAGGTGCTTAATACAATGCAGGTGTTCTCAAACATTAAAAAATAATTTATTGAACAAATACCATTTAATTCTTTAATGAAAAATTTCTTGCAAAGTGAAAGGAGGTTTAATCAAAATCAGGTACATTTTTCAATATTTCAAACAATGTGTTTTGAATATATTTTATAAAATACCTAGCTTAAATACATATAAAAGTGAATAGTTTTTTGAAACACTGCATATGTTCTTAGATGCTGTGGGTTATATTTTTAAGAAGTCACTACCTAACTTAAATATAGGTGTATGGCCTACTTTTATAATGATATTTTATTGATAATACTTTGAAGGTTTGTTATAAAGTCCAAGTCTAATAAAATTGCTGAAGTGTCAACACTATTTTCTATAATTTTAGTTTCTTTTTGACTTCAGTGTTTTAATAAATGATAACCTCATAAACGCGAAGAAAAAAAGAAAGAAAAATTTGATATTGTAAGATTGATCAGGTTATTAAAGTTACTTAATGCCATTAAAGAAACAGTTAAGCTGAAATCGAACTTTGTGTTTAAGTATATTTCTGAAATTTGTTTGCCACATAATATGCTAATGCTATAAAAAGTGTTGATTTTTCAAAACATAAAACTATGGTTTTCTCAAATTGCTTTTGATATCATGTTATGAACAGCAAACTATCCAGAAAACACAGAAAAATTGTATGGGCATCAAACGGGTTTTCAAGTAAAGTGGCAAAGTGAAAAAATTTAAGAAAAGTTAGTACATTTATTACATTGATCAAATTAGCAAAAATATATTTAAATTACATTAAAACCCCATACATGTTGCGGAACTAGTTAATTTGTGCACCTTTTTTATGATTTACTCCAGACTTATTTTCCTTGACTCAAAATTTCTGCACGCATGGACCAGTTTTAGAATACTAGGATGAGTAAAAAAATTTTTAATATTTTGTAATATTTTTCTAACCATCAATACATATTTCAAGCAAACGTTCCATGTAATTAAAGACGTAGAATATTTTTGCATGTTATCTTTGACCTTCTAATGCAACAAATGTCCTTAGTTAATACAGACTGTGATTTCAGATCGAATCAAAACGCCAGTTTTTAAAACAACTTTTATCAAAAGTAGGTTTTCTCGGAAATATTTGCCATGATCTCTAATGCAAAACTGCCTCACAGATGGCTCAGTGTATTAAGGGCAGGGTAAAGAAAAACACACAAGGAGTATTAGTCATTTCAAATCTTTTAGCTATCAGACTTGGTGGTATTATGCATCCTACTTCCCGAGATGTAATACAAACCTATAAGATTAGGATTTCTTATGGTGTTAACATCTAAATTGCGAACGAATGATTATATTAATAGGTGAACGTAATATTTATAGTATATAAATGAATTCTATCATGTTTCTTTAACATCGATTGCAATGGTTCATGATATCTTTCATTTTACACCCAAAATGTACGGCATTTTCCGATGATAAGCATTTCGTAAAACTTGAAACCATATGCAGTTATATGCTTGCACTGAAAAGTGTCTGGAGTCAGATGAATTTGATAGGATCTCAGAATTATTTTTTATTGCTGGAGTNGGGAAAAAAAAAAAAAAAAAAAAAAAAAAAAAAAAAACAACAGTAAGTAAATCTCGTAAATACAATTTTCCAGGTGAAAATGGGTTCAGAACACGTGGGAATTTTAACTGGCGTGACGACAAACTTTGCATGTGTTGAAAAAATTAAAATTTTGAAACTATCAATCATATTTTATTGTTTTATTTGTTGTGCTTCGTTCGTCACGGAAGCGTAGACGCGTTTTCCAAGCAAAGGGTTTCCTGCCAATATCATTTCCACAGTGCTGTACCAACGGTAACGGAATAAACATTCAAATGCCCTCGGATCGCACCAGGCGGAGTGTGCTTAAGTTAATCTGCACGATACGCCACCTAGATTTCTGACGAGGACGAAAGTCCCGGCACAATCTGGATCGCCCACTTACGTTATCTGGATCTGACCTTTCCGGCGGATTAAGTTCGACATTTCCAGCAGCTTAGGCAAGGTATCTAGCTGTTGTATATCACGGGGCTTCCACAAGAACAATTNCCCCCCCCCCCCTCACCAACACCATCTTGGAGTTATAGGAATTTCGCCACAGCTTGCATTAAAGATTTTGTAATATAATTTACTGATCGACAGGACATACATAATTGTTTTGTGTAATTTATAAAACCGATGCCGCTTGACTAGTGCGAGTGATATCATCTCTGAAATCCCCCCCCAAGAAATTATAATTTATTTATTCCCCACGTTTAATAACTTAAATGAAGTCATAACAATTTGATGAAGTTTATGACACTGTAAATTATTTGTTTCGTGGAAAAGAAAATTTCGTTTAACCTCTCTGAAACTGAATGTACTGGCGAAGAATCGATACGGCGAAGAATCGATACGTCCAAGACGGTGTAATGTGGTACACTTTACAGGGAACGCGGCACGAAATCCGTATATTTACCTAATTTTTTTCTCACGTTGTATTCCAGAGAATTTTGTCAAAATTTTAGACAGTACGACACATGAATAACAACTAGAGGCCTGAAAAATTCGCGAGTTCAATGACCCCTGCAGGCTACACTCTACAGTTTTATGTGCACACGTGCTGATATTAACTGCACATTGGTTGTCTGTTGCCACAGTGGAAGGCGACGATTGGACCAGCGTTCTCCAGGAGGTGTCAAACACCGTGTGGACCAATGGCTGAAGTTGTATAAACACACGTGTTTTGAATTATTGCTTGTCTCAAAATGAATCCGCGAATTCTTCAGGTCTCTAATAATAACTTATGACTATTTTGACTTCCAGATTTATCTCAGGAGTTGAATATGAAACCAGATAGAACGGCATAGTAAATTTCCAAGAAATATTTTGCATGATATTCTAAAAACATGTGGAAATATTTTGAGCTCCATACCATCGTATTCATTTTATTCAATTCTGATATTTGCACAAGAAAAAATATAAAATCTGAAAAATTTTATATTTTGTTTTATTCAGCTTTGAAAAGTTGTNTTTTTTTTTTTTTTTTTTTTTTTTTTTTCGTATCACAGCGGAAAAGTATTAAACAACGGAAGAGTATTAAATATACTAAAAGTATACAACCTAGTTTTAGAGTCCCGAACGCTCTTAAACACTGCCACCTCAAACACAACTCAGGGCATTTGTAATCGGAGAGAACCTACGGCGAGGCCAAGCCGATAGCCCGTGGTAATACATACTTATTTTCCGTGGTACTTTTGCCGGTAGAATTACCCGTAAATTACATTCCGCAGTTTCCTGAATGCTAGAGCCGCCACTGCACCGTACAATTTTAAGTGGCTTGGGATTTC
>NQII01003029.1:112683-174661 GCA_002778355.1 Clitarchus hookeri | reverse complement strand
ATCCGGTGGGTTTTGTTTAATGACTTATATGTAGGAGCAGTGATATTTCGCGAAAAGATTTAGAGACAAGATACAGTCTAAAGCACTGTAGGGTCGTCCAGCTTCTTTGATTGGCTAAAAAATGTTCTGGCCTTTGTTAACCGTTTGCGCACGAATAACGAAGGTTCAGTGTCGGAGTTACTTAGTCCTGAGTGGCTCGGTCAAAGACGGACACGGCACCAGCAGCCAATGGAGGTATAACAACAGCTAAGGTGTGTATATGGTATTGAAGTCTACTGTGTGCTCCGATTTTTACGCGAAAAGTCACTGGCCCCTACTTGTATGTTTGAATGAACAAAACCATCACATGCAGCAATAGTTAGTAAAATGAACACCTATAGAATAAAAATACGGTTGGTGTGTTTTTTTCGAATAATAACATACAAAAACCACAAAAACAATAAATACTAAAAAAAAATACGTTTTTATTTTTTAAAATTTCAGAAAGAAACTTAACGTAAAGCTTTATTAGGTTCATAATTGAAGACCCTTTTTTAATTTAATCTAATTTCAATTTCTTGAAAGCTCCATGTAAATTACAAAAAAAAAAAACCATGTATGGTACAATGTATAAAAATTTCAACTTCATATAATAATAAATAATAATAGTTCGTTGATTTTAAGACAGCTTTTTCGTCATATTTACCGAGCGTATGGTTTAAGTTTGTAATTTTTGTGTCGTAAACTGTAGCCTGTACTCTGTATAGCATTATATATTATAGTTAACAGCATTCAGATATCTCGTCATTAAATATAACGCCATCAAAATTTATTAATTAGTTTAAATTCGGTTCTTGATTTATATTTCTGAAATTAACGTGAAGCGAGACCTCTCAATAACCCTTAAGGATGTTTCAAGTGCGCAAATTTTTTTCTGTGTTTTTAAGACATTTTATGGTATGTGGAATAATATCAATAAAAAACTTATAAAAATGCCAAATCATTAAAAAAAAACCTACTTTTTAAAAAGAATTATAAGTATTTTAACTATAAATTTTTTGCAAAACAAAATTTAAAACGTTATACGAGAACAGTGTTTTATTTCAGCGGAAGTGTCACTTGAAGATTTAGGAACACCACAAAGAAATTTCTTGGAAGTCTGGCGTTTTGTTCTTCTGCAACTAGGATTTAACTTCTAACTATTTGAAAATTAAATTATATTTTAATACTTAAAATAAAATTATGTTCGAACAATTCAAAGAATATCCATGAATTTTTTTTATCTTGTTCTAATGGCATCAATAATTTACTTTAACTCTAACCAAACATGCTTATTTTGCAAAATTTTGAAATTTGTGTTGCAAAACATATGTATTAGGAATTCCCATTACGTGGGTACTTAATTTTTGTAAATAAATTTTCCTTTTTTTTTAATACTTTAATCAGATTATTATTTTATGTAATACCACAGAATCATAACATACTCAGAAAATATAGAAAGTCATTTTTGGCACTTGAACAGCCTTAACAGTGAAATAAATGTCCCATTTCAGCGAAATGTAGGTCTGGAGGTTTAACCGGCCGTTGTCCCCCTCCTCTACACGGGGGTTAANGTCGCGCATAACAGTAAAGCAGAATGGCGTGGGCAGTGCTGGAAGGTCACCATCGCCTGGAGGTTTACTCCCCTGCCGCGAACATGGAACCGCCATCGGCGGAGGGTCGCGGCCCACTGGCTGCGATCCCAGCGAGGGGTCCCACCCCATTCCACCCCCTCCATCGACACCTCATTCGACCCCGCGAGGGGGTCGCGTTGCTCGTCCTCTCGTCGGGTGGGACCGCATGCCCGCTACAGGTGGGTGTACTGCGGGTTGCGTCCCGCTGTCCGGTCAGGCGCAGCCGGCAGTAGAGATGGGCAACTCGTGAATATCTCCCACGCGCGTGCAGATCGCAATCACGACCTGTGAAAATGACGATCGGCGGTAACAGTGAATGGGAAATGTCACGTTTACAACTAGCAGTATCTTTCCAACCACGGACTAAAGATGAGGTAGACAGATCATTCGTCTTCTGCGCATGTACGCAACATTCACCTACCCCAAAGCAACACAACTGTCAAAGTCACATGGTCAACAGTGATGAATCTGTTGGTTTATATCTGAAATTTTTTTATTGACAAGCACTATAATATTAATAAAATACTTTAACCAGATTTTAATTTAATCAGACTGCATTAAAAATTGGCTAGAAGAAGTATAAAAACATCTCAAAGCACTTTTCTTACTAAACAGTACTCAAACCTCAAATCCGATTGACGCTGTTTTTGCTAGACGTGTTGGCAGAGAAAACAGTTCAATATTGGAACACGTGGGTTGGTTGTGCGCAGCCAGCGAGATCGCTCTACCTCGTCTTAAGTCTGTGTTTCCAACGTACTATGCTACCTGCAAATTGTATTTGGAACTATCACGGGATATCTTTGTAATGGTGATTACATCACTCACCACAGTTTCATACAAGTAGATTTGCGCTATCTTACAGGTAAATAAGGAAACACTAGCATAATGTTACGCTTGTCACAGGCAGGTAAAGGCTCATATAACCAAAACCACGTGATCCCGGCATGTGTCTTGACAAATACTGCAATAGCAACGACACACGATTCTACCTGCAACTAAAAATAAAAAAAATATTAATACCCGTTTACTATGTAAATATCTACAAGACATATTGAAACGACTGTTCCACAAATAAAGATAATACAGCAATTAGGGTACATGTGAACAAATGTAATATAACATTGAATGATATTAACAAAATTAAGTAAATAAATATTTTCTTAGTGATCTTGCGCTATTGATTTAACCACATAGCAAGTTTCACTCTAAGAAAAAAAAACAGAAACCTTAATTTATAGAATTATATAATTTTTTTTTAGACAGAATATTCTTCACAGAAAGTAATTAAAATATACACATATATATTTAACATGTTTTGTAAAACATTCAGTAGTTTTGCAAGACATTTGTGTACTAAATGAAAAAAAAAATTTCTTCACTTCTCTACTAATTTAGAATTTTCAGAGACGATGAATTTCGAATTGCTTTACAAATATGTACCAACCGATAAAAGAAAGTTGTAAATAAATAGTGCATATATCGCTAACTTGCTGTTTTGAAGAATTAGTATTATATTTAACTAATGGTTCGATGTAATTAAAGTTTAAATATTGTTCAAAAGAAATCCCTTTAAAACTATTTCTTTAACAATTGTATAGGCTGTTAATTGTAAAATGAGCACTTTTAGGTCCCTAGTTATTTTTTTCTTATCAGTCATTATTTATCCTTCCACCACATTTTAAAATAACACAGGCACTATCAACCAGAGAAGCGAACAAACACAGCATTTAGTATAACTCTTCTAGACGCTGATTATTTGGCATTATCATTAATTTCGCTTAGAAACTTTTCCAATTAAAAGCGACTTTGTTCTTTCCAAATACTTGCTTTCTATACGGAAGGAAACAACAAGGGAAGTGAACTGAACATTTAGATATTTATAACTCCACGTAATTAATAAACACAGTGTATATATTTCACCGGATTTGAAAGTAAACGTTTCAGGCTACAATAAAATGTATTTATTGTCTATTATTTAAAATAAGAGGGCTCCAGAACGTGCTCACTTTACCGTGAATAGCCTATATTAGAATTTTCAGGACATTTAGGATCTCCTTCGTAATGTTGTTCCAAACATGCTTCAAACAGCGCAGCAATATTCCAATTTAGTTCTGGAGTTCGTCCTCACAGATTATTCTATGTTAAGTGATAAAACACCGTAAAAGCTATATACACTGGTGAGTAACACACACACACACACACACACACACACACACACACACACACACACACACACACACATATATATATATATATATATATATATATATATATATATATATATGAGAGAGAGTAAAATTTTTACTTAGTGTAAATAATAAATTACGCGCAGGAATTACCTCTTTGATGACCTGGATTTATGCGTGATTGTCGCGTCCAATGAAAAGAGTTTTTTTTAGTGAAATTCGTGCTTCGCAACTTAATGAGATTAAGTTGTAAATAGTTTTAAAGTGAGCCAGCCGTTGGAATTTTTTTAAGTATTTCATGATATTTACTAAAAATTAAACAGCAGGGGAGGAAAAGTGTCCTCCTGCGGGACTTCAGAAAATTTACAAAAAACACATGTTTTAGATTTTACCAATTTTTATGCACAATTTCTTTTATCTAAGTACGTGGGTGAAACATTTTTCATAACATTATTAACACCGAAAACTGATAGTATATTAAATGTAAGTTAATGTTAACATTGATTACAAGACTAACTGAAATAAATATAGAAGATATAATACTAAAGTTTTGAGCTAGAATCAGTATAAATTTTATAAACAAATTCAGTAAATTTTCTGCAATTGTTCTTAATCCCATGAAACTAGTTTGTGGTTCAGAAAAATTAAATCTCAACAATCAGAATAGACGCTTGTGACTATTTTTGATATATAAAAAAAAAATTAACAGTTAGAATACGTAATTTCCTTGGCCTGTAATTTGGCATGGGATATTTATCGCAGGTTTTTAATATCTGGATCACATTGGCAGTCTTTCAGTGAAAACGAAAATAAGAGTAAAGAGTACCATTAAATATAAAATTTAAAATGGGAGAAAATTAGTTTTAAATCTGAATCTCCTCTTCGTTTCGTTCGGTCCAGCTACGTGTAAATACTGCGATAATTTTTTCTAGCATAATATTAAATCGTTGCTGTTATTCAGCGAATGTTTGCACACAAGTTATTACTTCGACACTTTTGTTTCTTCCAACCAAACAATAACTTCTTACTGCCATTTTCCCACTGTGCTCTGTGCAGATTATGCCTCTTGGTGTTTACGGACAAACTGATGCTTTGCAGTACTAGTTTTGAGTTGTAGAAATAATTCAGATCAGTATGTGCATTTTGGTGCTTCTTATTATCTTAAGTGCAGCAGAAATGAAGTAACTCAAGGTTAAAGGCACGAAGTGATTTTTGCTATCGTCACAAGTTAGCACAAGCTTAGTTCATAACCCACAGTTTCACAATCCTGGTCTCTAGTCAAACGGGAGGTAGTCTATTAAGCTTTGCAGCATCCGGCTTAGCGAAGCTAGTATATTTTTTTTTTGTTGGAAACCAACATATAAACAAGGCTTACAAATATATATATATATATTTTTTAATCAGTCTCTTTGCGATGCTAATCACAATCAGCAATGATAAGGTCCTTAGCAATACTGCATTTGAGTAAGTAGCTCACATTACATGATAACAGGTTTTAATATTCTACCTGGACGATTCCAACGTGATACCCGGTTCCGCAGGACTCGATTTAATTACATCGACACAAAGGACAGCTCTCGTTGCCGCATTTAATTATCTCCCAGGGTAGTGCCTTTGTCCTTTACATTCTGTACACTGGGCGCAAAGTTATTCCACTGACAAATAATCAAATTCATGAAATCGTAGGGCGTCCTGTATCCCCGCTGATATACGGTCGGGTCCTCAGATTTAATTTAGCCCAGATGCGTCGAGCCACCGCGGTTGAAATTAAACCGGAACCACTCGTGTTCTGTGAGCAGGCGGCTCTCGAGTCGCAAAAGTGTGTTTTGCGAAGGACAGGGAAGCGGTACGGACAAAGAACTGCCTCGACGTCGAGAGCAAAACCTTGTGTTCGCCAGTCTATTGTGTTGTGTCGACGACGACGAAATTTATCAAGAGTTCGATCTTGACTACGAAAGAAGCGCACTACAAGTTTTACGAAAGAAGTTCGTGTGATAACTTAATTGTCGCTTCTTCAGAGCACGCCGCAAGACTTATGAGTAGGGCCGGTGACTTTTCGCGTAAAAATCGGAGCACACAGTAGACTTCAACACTACATACACACCTCAGCTGTTGTTATACCTCCATTGGCTGCTGGTTCCGTGTCCGTCTTTGGCCGAGCCACTCAGGACTAAGTAACTCCGGCACTGAACCTTCGTGATTCGTGTGGAAACGGTTAACATGGGCCAGAACATTTTTAGCCAATCAAAGGAGCTGGACGACCCTACAGTGCTTTGGACTGTATCTTGTCTATAAATCTTTTCGCGAAATATCACTGCCCCTAGATATCGGTATACCTTCAATTTAACGAAAAATAAGATACTTTAATGTTAACAGAGGTATAAAATGCTCGTGATAGATGACATATTTTGGAAATAACTAAACACGTCGTAAACGGGGTACATTTTCAAAGGTTTGTTAAAAAAAAGTGTGGAGAAACCGCGAATAGACTATACCAACACTCTGATTGGCTGCATGAGGCTCTGGGAACGGGCCTTGTGTCTGATTGGCTACTCCGTGCTGAATAAAGGTTCCCTATTGGCTGGGCTGCTGGCTTGCAAGTAGGTTATACCAGGTCCTGTTTGGCTAATGACGTTCTGACACGCAGCTTGGTAATGACGCCGTTATATAAATATTATATATGGCATGTTCGCAAGCGTTTTATACTTGTTTTAATATATAAGTACCACATTTAAAATTAAATTGAAAATTTTATGTATATTTTATTTGTAAATTATAATCTTTCATTTTTAATTAATACTAATAAAAACCTAGAGAAAATAGATTTGTTGGTAAAGCTAATGCCTTGTCCCGTTGCTGTAGTTTTCCAGGCTCGGTTAAGCTTTGTCAGCACGAGGCGGAGGAATATCCTTGGAAGCAGAACTCTAGCAGGGCTTCAGGAAAATAGCGAAGTAACCGCGAATGTGTGGACTGTATACCGCAAACATCGGCGTAGGAACGGGACGAGTCAATAGATCGAAGTGGGGCGGTCGACGCTCCCGCAGATCGAATCACGTCTTCGTCGAATGGCGCACCCTCAAGTGGCGGGTAGATTGAAAAAAATAAAAAAATAAAAAAAATGTTTGCAACGAAGGGGAAACGGAGTCGGCGCGGTTTCGCGTGTCGCCCCGGGGTGGTCCAGATCTCGAGAGAGAACACCGGATGCTGTCTACGTCCCGCCTTGTCAGGCGAACAAACGTCGTTCACGGGCGTGGAAGTGCGACGTCTTCGAGACGAAGAGCTGACGCGGCGACGGGCAGGGCGAGGTCGACCACGTTAATTAGGGCGTGCTCCCGCGAAACTAATTGCACTTGAGCACGAATTACTTTGAACGCGCGCAGACACACGTGGCATCAGATAACCGAATGGAAATATTTTGGACGGCGGATAAGCTTCACTGTCATCTCGATTGAGTACTCCGAGGTGTTCTGATCTCCGTCTCGATAGGCCACGTGCAAGGCTGGCATTGTCCCTTATCCTCTTTGTTCTCGAGCGTCTGTAAGTCGTTCATTGGCTGATGCGCCAGTTTTACCTCTTGCTGGATAGCACGGAATTAGGTTATCTTTTCCTTGCATGCTGTGTGGTTGTCTCAAATTATTCCAGGGCGTGGCTTACAAACCGTGTATCCTATTTGAAAAGAAAGTCAAATGTACTTGAGTTCGAAGTCTGGCTTTTCCTCGTGTGAATTAGTGAAGCAATAATAGAAATGCAATACGAACAAAAAAATGAGAGGGAAAAATTTTCACCGAAAATAGAGCGAAATAAACACGCGAAGTAAAAGTAAAATATTTGCACAAAGAAAGAGACAAAGTGCAACTAAAAACATGCACATTAGACAACATAATAAATAAGATGACGAGAACCTTCAACAACCTACTGAGCCCTTCAATATGTGTCTGGATACGAACAAGCCAGTTGTCAATTCATCAAATAAAGTATCCCAGAAGCAGAAGTACTACAGGTAACTAAAATGAATTTCAAAAGCAAATAATTAAGAAGAGAAGAAAATTAAGGTTGAAGGATAATAATCAATTCTAAATAAACCGCGACACACAAAGACGTAAGTAATAAAATAAAAAGTTACAAATACGAAAATCATACGAAAAACAACACAACTCTCAAACTGTCTTGGCGAACCTGATAACTTAAACTCGCATGCAAATCAAGCGAAACTCTTGGAAACGTAATTAAGTAACTAAAATGCCAGTCCTCACTTTTATTACATGGAATAGCTACAAGATACATTTTCAGCATTCACAAAATTTAAACTTTACACACTTTTAAAACAATGTTGAGACGCACAGCTACTTTTGCCACGTATCTACCGACCTTAATGGCAGCAAATGCTTACTGTTATTAAATTGAATAGCTCCAATATGTAATTTTAGTATCAACATAATTTAAATGTAGCCTACATACTTTTAAAACGATGTTAATATGCACATCCAATTTTTCTACATAGAATGCAGCAAATCGGTACGTGGGCCCGTCGAAATATACGCAACTATGAGCTGGGGATTATTTTACGAGCTGTAAAACTAGGTAATACATTTTCCTTATTAAATAATTTAATAGCATCAGAAAATGGCTGTAAAATACCTAAAAATCTAACATTATTTGGACCTTTACGCAATTGAATATAACCTAAAATTTTACGTTCAAATATAGTAAAAAATGCAATACCTGCAAAAACAAAAATAATCAAAATAAAAAAAGAAATTATAAAAAAATTAATAGTTATCAATATTAATTATTATATTAATAGTATAAATTAAATTCTAAATTTAATGCACTTAAATCTGCCACATTAATAAAATTAATCAAGATCAATCAAAATATTTGATTTACACGGTCCTTTCTTACTAACATAAAATAAAATTTTAATATGAATTTTGAAGACCAAGGTCTAAGCACATACAACGTCGACGTAAGTGTCTTCTTCAGTGTAAGACTTATGGCGTTAGCGATCATTGCTCTGTGGCGGTGCCCGCGCCTCAAATAAACTATATTTCTGTATCACTTAAGGCGCCCGTCTACCTGGCGCTTGAACTGCGTTGCAGAGTGTTCGAAATACACGTTTTTCAACGAAACTATTAAGCGTGCGTCCAACGTGCTGATCTACGAAAAGAACACACACTTCAGACGAGAGCTGTATAGTACTTTCAAAATATCACGTACGTTAGAAACATCAATTCAGAGTACTCCAAAACCGCTAAAAAAAACGGCCTTTCCAAGACACTGTAGCTCAAAATGCACGCTCCAGATACATACAAAACTACTATAGGCGCCTGCATTGAATNTTCAAAATATCACGTACGTTAGAAACATCAATTCAGAGTACTCCAAAACCGCTAAAAAAAAACGGCCTTTCCAAGACACTGTAGCTCAAAATGCACGCTCCAGATACATACAAAACTACTATAGGCGCCTGCACTGAACCTTCCTAAAGACTTCCCACTAATAAAATAATATGGTCACCGCTGAAAGTCCCATAGGTACACGCAGCACGACGAGAACACTGCACGCCAGTTCAGAGCCTTGCGCTTAGCGGCGATGGCGTACTTGATGCGCGTGGCAGTGTCGCCCTTATCGCTCCCGCGCTTCTCGGCCTAAACGTGGGAAAAAGTTCCAGGTAGACAGGGGCCTTAAGCTGGACTCACAACCATCCGTCGCATCCGTCAGTTGCCCGTCCTTCCGGCGGTCACGTGATTTTCAACCAATCGCAGTACAACTTTTATCTTCTATCCGTCAATCCGTCAAATATTTCTCAAACTCTAACTTTTGACGGACAGACGGGCCACCGCCTTCTGACGACATTCCGTAGACGCGAATGCACATTTTAAAATAAAATGCAAGGCGGTGGATATGTGTTCATTTACCTTTGCTGGCAAATTCATGAAAGTGGTAATCGGATGTTACTAAGGAAAACATATGGAACGTTTTAGGATTCAAACTCCAAGTATGAATACACTGGACACTGTACACAACCGAAAACATTATTACTGCTGTAAAGACCCGAAATATTTACATTATTACTTGGTAACATGCTAGACTTCACTGCTCTATACCTACGTGAGAGCGGTTCGTGATTTCATTGGCTACTTGCAAGTAGGCATATGGCGTCATTAACATCTGCGACCGCCTTACTGCAGATTGGTTGCTCAGTCGATCAGTCTCGACTATTAGCTTGAGGCGTGTCTCAACTATTAGCTTGAAGCGTGTCTCAAATATTAGCTTGAGGCGTCCTTGGGACAAGCCACGTAATTTGTAGGCCAATTGAAGAAGTCAAAAGAGCATAGGGGGCTGCGGAAGCGCAGCGGATAGAGCGATCACCTCCCACCAAGGCGGACCGGATTCGATTCCCGGCCGGATCACTCCCGGATTTTCGCACGTGAGAATCACGCCGGACGATGCCGCTGGTCGGCGGGTTTTCTCGGGGATCTCCCGTTTCCCCCGCCCTTTCTTTCCGGCGCCTAAATCTCTTCACTCACTCACTAACTCACTTAAGTGCTCTGAGGTGTTCATATCTAGTGGGCTCGTTTTTCCGCGATAATAAATGTGTCCTTACGTATTTATTACATAGTTAAAAAGTTTTGGTAAGTATCTTTGAAAGATTTTTTTGAATGTATACAAATATTTTATTATGTAAAATTTAGCTGTTGTTTTACGATGTCTCATAATTAAATTTCAGGGTAAACGTCATCTGTAGGGACAGGTGTTTTTCGCGAAAAGATTTCAAGACCATTTGTACAACAAAACACTTTTGTTCATAAGGACTTTCGTGGTTGGATGATTTTAAATGTCGCGTGCCTCTTAGTGTCTGTCCACAAATCATGGACGTTCAGTATCGGGGTACTTTATTATGATTGGCCCAGTCAAATAATAACATGTCTTCTCACGTAGACACGTGGTCAATAACCGAAGGATGTTGTGGTTGTGGACGTAGGATATTGAAGTCAAGCATGGCCTTAATATTTTCGCCAAAAACACCTGTTCCTATTCATCTGACATTTAATAAAGGCAAATAAGGAGTTCTTGAAAATGCATATAAAAATTTATTTTACCTAGAGCAGAGACTGTAAAGATGAAAAAGTTTTTATGCATCTCACTGTAACAGCTTCAAGTATCGTACACCTTGCGCGTACAATTTTCTGAGAAAAATCAGTGGCAGGTGGACGTTCAAGGACTAAGAAAATACACTCGGAACTCTGGTATCCTTTTTACGAACAAAACTTTCTATATTCCGGCGTTCTTCTTCGCCACTCTGGAATTTGCTTCGGCTTCTTTTTCATTACCACAGAATATCATCAATTGTGAGGAATTTTACAGCAGTCGTTTCTCACGAAGTTTCCCCGCCCTCTAGAAGTTGCATCCGCGGCGAAGGAAAAAAATAAACATGAACAAAAAAGAACAAATTCACTCGTCCCACATTCCTTGATATAAAATACAAAATTATTACGCGAAAGTAGCATCCTTAATAAAACGAAAGTTACTGTCTGTCATGGTCTCATAACAGCATCATGAGCTCAAACAAAAAAAAAAATTAATACCTGCTTTGCCTTAAGAAAATAAACATAGGTGGATCAAGGAAATTCATTACTTTTGAATTCTAAACCTCTGCGATGAATGACTAGAGAACTTAGGCCAGTGTCTTAAAACTTTTTGATTATAGGGACAATTATTTTCTAGCTTGAATTTTTGTGGGCCGCATTGGTAATCCTTCTTACGTATCACTATAATAATGAAAAAAAAAAATGTTCTCGTAAATATTCCAGTAAATTTTGAAGAAAACAATTTAAGTAAAAATAAATTATATACATATATTAAAAGTGTGTTTATTAAAATTAATTTTATATGAACTAAAAAATATCTTTCAATATCATATAATAAATGTGTGGTACTTAAGAAGTCATGGTACAAAATAAATATTCTATTAAAAATATTTGTTTAAATAAATTATAAAATAAAAGTAGCACTACATATACAAGAAAATCGGATTATAAAATATTTTTGATTTGAATGGTACAACTTCTTTTCATAAGAAACGTAAAAATATAGGAAACTCGGGGGCGGTCGTTATTTAATGGCTTGGGGGAGAGAAATTATATTATTTTTGTGTAAATGGCAAGATTAAGATGCGAGTCAGATCAAATACACGTCTACAGTGAAAGAAGACCATAGCTACGTGTCCATTCATGTTATAACAATCCCCTTATATTAGTATAGCTGTATCAGGGGCACAGAGTTAATACTAATCCAGAGATGAAAATTATGGCATGTGTTGTAAACTCCAGCCACACAGGCAGGAAACAATGGCCTAACATGCCAGCAACATGTCTGAATGTGGTTTACTAATCAGCTCCTGGAGACTAGCTTGTCAGGCGGGAGCCCTACCAATAGGGTAAGGATATTTATATCGGAAAAATATCTATATTATTTATTTAGGTTATTTGTAAAAGTATCGTTTTAAGAAACGATTTATCGAAAGGGAAGTATCGATTTCGATAAAATATCGTTGAAATATATCGACAATTTATATCGATATATCGTTGATATACAACCGTCATTTCGATATATCGCTATTACTTCAACATCCCTACAATAGGAAATACTCCGTAACGCGCAACAGCCAGTCAGATCCAAGACCAGCTTTCACAGTTTTGTGTGCCCAATGAGCGACTGAGTTCGCTGACATCAAAGGAGCCGCCACGTCGTTCCGCTCCTGTATACTTGCTTATACTGTTATAGCGGGTTGTTCAAGAATTGTGTTTACTCAGGGGAACAAGCCGCGTGAAGTCAACAAACAAGCAAGCATAAGATCTACTTGACTTTAGTGATCGAGACTACACGGTTCCCTTTTAAGATAATTACAAAACCAACAATACTTTAAACACGGCGCCCGCATGCCATTCCGGCAACGATTTATTAATAACGCCGGCGTTTTAAAACCTCGCACCTCGATATACTCAATTTCATGCCTTAGTTCGTCCGGCAAGGAGCATCAAATGAAACATCTTTCCTCTAAAATGTATCTTTCTGCCAAATAAAACCGCTCAACTATAAAATACGTTACCGTGCATAATGTACTTACAAAGCATTGCCACGAGTGTGACTGTAGGCTGTTCACGGTTAATTGAACACTTTTGAATCAACCTTTGAAAAATGGTAATGCCCATACCTGCATGCATGCCAACGGGTGCACTGACTGGCACGCACCCAGTAAAGTTGGTAACGACGGACAGAAAGTAGTTCCATTTTTTAACGTTAAAATTAAAGAGTTAGGTAAATATTTGTGAATACTGAAATTATATTTTTTTTTGTTTCCTCTTTTTTTTTTTTTTTTTTTTAAAGAAATTGCAAATTTGTAAAATATTTTCTTTTCTAGAAATTTTACAGTTTCACTTGACCAGCGCAAGAATAAAGTGGCCAGGCCCTTGGCGACGTTAATTCCACGCATGGCGGAAGAATGCACATAGTTCAGACACGTGGTTCTCAAGTTAACAGGCTTTCGTCGGTAGAAGTCGTGATTTCTGATTGGGCAAGGAAATACGAAGACGTGATTTAAGCGAAGTGCAACGGCCAATGAAATGTTCCGCCTCTTTGCAGGCGCATGTATACGTGTGGGATATAGCCTGTTGGATGAGGGTGAATTCCAGTACGTAATTTCACCCGGTGTTCGGAAGTGTTAACCGGCGAGGCTTGTGCCCAAGCGAATTCAACTACTTTCATGAGACTTATTCACTTGCCACTGATTGAATTAGATCAGGCATCGTCGCTTGGGACCTCGAACGAGGGTTCACATTCGCAGTTTCAAATCGCTTCTCGGTGGCCCCACGGGCAGGTGTCCGTGAGCTCAACACGATGACACCCGGAGAAAACACTTTATTATCAGCCACAAAATATTTAGCGAATATTAACCCGATTAAATATTTTGTAGTCACCACAAAAGTATAGTGGAGTCGGCTAAACATATTTCGTAGTCAGCTCAAGATCTTGACAGAGACAGCAAAAATTGTTTGTGTTCCCCACAAAATATTTTTTTGTGATGTCAATATTCACAAAATATTTTATGGCTACCGCTTAACTGTTTATTTTTTTCAGTGTGTCATCGTGTTTTCAAGCCATCGCTGTTGATCTCGTGGAGACCTGCCCATGGGGGAACAGAGTAAGCAAACTTATACTGTGAACATGACCCCTCGTCTCCGCCATTTATCATCAATAAGTAGAGACCTGAAGAATTCGCGGATTCATTTTGGGACGAGCTAGAATTCAAAACACGTGTGTTTATAAAACCTCAGCCATTGGACCACACGGTGTTTGACAACTCCTGGAGAACGCTGACCCAATCGTCGCCGTCCACTGTGACAGCAGGCAGCCAATGTGCAATTGACGTTGGCATATGTGAACATAAGACTGTAGAGTCTAACCTGCAGGTCATTGAACTCTTGAATTTTTCAGGTCTCTATCAATAAGGACAGGTGTTATTCGCGAAAATGTTCACGGCCATGCTCGAATTCAATATCTTACGTCCACAACCACAACATCCTTTGGTTATTGGCCGCGTGTCTACGTGAGAATACATGTTCTTATTTGACTGGGCCAATCGTAATAAAGTACTCCGATACTGAACGTCCATGATTCGCGGACAGACGCTAGAGGCACGCGACATTAAAAATATTCCAACCACGAAAGTCCTTATGAACAAAAGAGTTTTGGAGTACAACTGGTCTTGAAATCTTTTCGCGAAAAACAACTGTCCCTACAGATGACGTATAAGTGTAACGCAAGAACATATTCGAAAGGGATGTCAGGGCGAAGAATGGTTCCACAAAACCGTGTGAAATTTGTTCACCAGTACTGCTTGCTGATAGAAATTTCCAAACTTCTTCACAATTGACATAATTATTCACAAACTTCCCGGTTTTATCGGAGTGAGCACAATGGTACACTGAAGAGCAAAAAAAAAAAAAAAAAAAAAAAAAAAAAAAAAAAAAAAAAAAAAAAAAANATCTGCCTAATATCGTGTAGGGCCCCCGCGAGCACGCAGAAGTGCCGCAAGACGACGTGGCATAGACTCGACTAATGTCTGAAGGTATGCAGGAGGCATTGAAATCTGCGCCAATTTGAGAGAAAGGGTTGCACGTCTGTCACGTTTAATGGTTCTCGCCAGTCGTCGTTTGTCCCGTTCGTTCACGATCTTTTTCCGGCCCCAGCGATGTCGAAGATTTGATGTTTTACCGGATTCCCGATATTCACGGTACACTCGTGAAATGGTCGTACGCGAAAATCCAAATTTTATCGTTACCTCCCATCTCTCGTGCGCCGACTTTAACACCACGTTCAAACTCACTTAAATCTTGATAACCTGCCATTGTAGCAGCAGTAACCGATTTAGCTGCCGACCGCATCGCGTTACTCTGATTGGTTCTATACCTCTGTTATTTGCACACGCACGCCTATACCAGTTTTTTTTTTTTTAACAATTCAGTGTATATTAATCGTGAAAAAAATACTCTTCGCTCCCACGTACAGCTCTTGACAGCACTATACATGCGGCAATGTTTGAATATCACTCACTGTTTAGAAGGAAATCACAATATTCTATGAAAAACCATAAACACAAATGTATCCGTAAATGTAAAAGTAACTGACTGCCTAACTCAACCAACGCAAAGTTCTTATCACCGGATCCATAAACATGAAATGATAGGAGTGACTACCTTTTAGGGTCAGGCAACATCATAGAAGGTTTTTATTTAATGGATAAGGCGGGTAAAAATAGGTAAAATATGTTTTCACCTATTCAAAATATTCAATATTTATAAACCCGGTGTGACATAGTGATATTTCTTGCTTCAAATTATTACGTACAAATAACTAGAATTATAATTAAGAATTGGTTTTAGTTCCACCTTCTAGGGCGCTCTCTATCAATCTTGCAACCACAGAGTTGTAAAGGGGAATCAATGTTAAAGAAATTCGTTTACAATGCATAAGTTTTAAATACATTCGTTTCAAACAAAAAATATTCTACGTGACATATTTAAGCAATGCTGGAACGTTAAGAAATCTTGCCGATTTTCGTGTTTAATATATTTTCCTAAAATTTAACATTGAAATAAACATTAAAAAAAACTACCAATGAATAAATTATTTTTGATGTTTTTTTTTGTAACGTAGCAATATCATCTGAGATAGTCGCGTTGAATTATTTTTGTTTGTAATAGTTATCTTTAAACTGATGCACTGAGAAGGGATCTATTTAAATAATGATTTCCCTTTGAAAATACGTGGCTGTCGGCTTGGAAGAGAGAGAGAGGGAAATACGTTTGCTAGTCTTCAATATCTCTTAAACCTGATGTGATACCGCTGTTATTTTTATTTAACAAAACTACGAATGCATATGCCTTACATTTTTTTATGGATATTTTTCCTTTAAAATCCAACCATTAACGGGAATGGAAAGGAGGGGGTGGATATTTATTCACATACACTTAGATTTCTCTTAAATCCGACGAGACGACGGAACAACTAGCTTCATAATACTACCTATGCAAGTACCTAAAAATCAAAATGAATACGGCAGGTAATATATTTGAATTCCTTCGTTATGAAAAGAGTTTGTAGGGGGGAAAGGGGAGCGTAGCCGCGGAATCTCCGTTTAATTCATCAATTCGATTTTTAAAAATTCAAAATGCATAGATGCGGTAAAAAGGAAACATAAATAGCTCTAATCTGCCACAAACTAAATTCCCAAAAGGGGAAAAAAATTTTTTTCCTAATTTTTAATACTCCAAACACTCGAAAATTTAAATTTCGGATGAGCCAAACAGTGGGATAGCGCGAACTGCAATCCTTTATTACAAATATTTGGTCTCAATCTGGAGGCTTACAGAAATTACTTTGCCCCGCCCTTTTATATAATGCCAATTTGTTTTACACCGTGCGCAAGTCTTCACAGAAATGTTTAAACTTCGGTTACACGTTTAAAAAAAATTCAGTGTTTCTTATTCATCCCATGTTCACTGGCTTAAAATGTGCTGTTCGATCTTGATCCATTCACAACTAAACGTACAAATTCCGTACATCACGCACGTGTAGGTAATTTTTGGCGTTGCACTGCACACTGCAGTACTAACGAACTTGCCTGTGGGCAAATGATTCGTCTTACTGGTCTGTGTCATGATTGGTTCATACGACTGTTGCCGAACCTGTTGCCCACACATGCGGCAGCGAAACAAGTGTTGGGTCGACTGGAGTACAACACGCATCATAAAAAAACTTTACGTAAGTTAAATGGGGGCATGAGACGGTTAAAAGAAGAAGACGAGGGCCTGAAGTCTGCTTCGCCACGGAATAAACTAGCAGAAATACTCAAGTCCCTGTAAGCAGAGGATTTTTTTTTTTATCGGAGATCGTGGGCGTTTTTAAAAAAAAAATATACATCTCCCCAGTTTGCGGTGCGAACGTGAGGTGAAATAAAGGAGCCGCGATTTAATCCCATTTAAAGCGCTGCGGGCACCCGACATAAAGCTGCCGCCTGCTCCAGTATTTGCTCTGCCCGCCGAGCTGCCGAAGGTAATTGAAGGAAATACTTCGGGACGTGAGAACGCAGCCCGGGGGGTTCGCAAATGACCGTCACGGAGGGCAGGTTTTGTTGGCAGAAGGGCGTGGGCCCTGCGAGGCGAGGGATCGCCAAAGGGANTGATAACATTTGTGGGCCGCGGGTGCGTTTACGACCACGTGTTAACAACCCAAATGCGCTTTTCACAAAAAAAAAATAGTTTCGGAAATTGGGATAGTCCTGCCAGCATATGCGAGGGAGTGTTTTATAGTTGGTTAAAGGTCAAGTGTACACGCTCAAAATCATTTTTGAAAGAAGAATTCCTTCATATAGCTACAATGGCCTGTGTTTAAAACAAACAAGTGTTCGATTATTTACAATAGGTAGGGGCAGTGATATTTCGTGAAAAGATTTTGAGACAAGATACATTCCAAAGCACTGTAGGGTCGTCCAGCTTCTTTGATTTGTTAAAAAAAAAATGTTCTGGCTCGTGTTAACCGTTTGCGCACGAATCACGAAGGTTCATTGTCAGAGTTACTTAGTCCTGAGTGGCTTGGTCAAAGACAGACATGGCACCAGCAGCCAATGGAGGTATAACAACAGCTGAGGTGTGTATATAGTATTGAAGTCTACTGCGTGCTCCGATTTTTACGCGAAAACTCACTGACCCTAACAATAGAAAATATCCTACAATGTCCTAACACATTATGCCTCCTTCGCGGTTAACTGAGCATATACGCAACCTACGAGGGCCGCGGTGGTGTAGTGGTCAGACTACTCGCCTCCCACCTTGGCGAACCGGGTTCAATTCCCGGCGGGGTCGCTCCTTGATTTTAGTACGTGGGAATCGTGCCGGGCGATGCCGCTGGTCGATGGATTTTCTCGGGGATCTCCCGTTTCCTCCGCTCTTGCATTCCGGCGCAGCTCCATACTCTGCCCACTTCACTTTCATCGGCTCTCAATAGCTCGGTGTTAAGAGCCGCCTAAATCTCTTCACTCCGATACACGAAAACTACATTCGAAAAAAAAAAATTCTGCCCCAAAAATGTATACACAAAGTGTGTTCATTTATGTAGAAAGTAATCGGGGTTAGGAAAGATCAACTAATATAAAAAACGATAAGTCGATATTTACATGTGCCCTAAGTTCGATGGTTCCGGAGCTAAGGCATTCAAAGGTTCTGCTGGGATTTTTAATAGCTGTACTTGATAACCTTCTGTTTTTGTCACTGCAGCCACACCTGTGTACCAGAAATGATTCGCTCTCAAATCAGGCGTGCCACCGATCAGCTAGAAACGATATTTCACACGTTGGCACAGCATTGCAATGTTCTGACAGGTGTTGACTAAACGATGGTCTTGAGGTGCCTGCCCCCAGAGGTAATAAATAGGGTCACTCATTTTTCGCAAAAAAAAAAAATAGGAACTCACAGTATACTGCAATACTATATACACACCTAGGATGTTGTCATACTTCCATCGGCTGCTAGTGTCGTTTCTGCATTTGATCGAGCCACTCAGGATTCCGTTACTCCGACACTGTGCCTTCGTGATTCGTGCACAAGCAGTTAACACGGACCAAAACATGTTTCAGCAAATCAAAAAAGCTGGGCGACCCTACAGTGCTTTGAATTGTATCTTGTCTCGAAATCTTTTCGCGAAATATCATTGCCCCTAGAAATACACAATCTATCGAATTCAGACCATGGGAACGTTCTGGCCAGGTAATTTGTTCTTGATTATTGAACCAAAATGTGCAGGGGCCCCTCTAGTATTATGAGGGGGCGCCTCATCAGGCACGAACCACGTGTGTCGTATGAGATCCAACGGGCGGAGACCTGATGAATTTTGGGACAAGCTAGAATTCGAAACACATGTGTTTAGATAACTTTAGGAATTGGTCCACGCGTTGTTCGACACCTCCTGGAGACGCTGGCCCAATCGTCACCTTCCACTGTGACCACAGACAACCAATGTGCAGTTTATATCGGCATGTTGGTAAGACTATGGAGTCTAACCCGCAGGTTGTTTGAACTCGCGAGTTTTTCAGGTCTCTACCAATGGGACATTATCGAGTAGCACATGTAATTCTTCTTGCAGGAGATTTGTGACCTCGAGAAGCCTGCACTTTCGTCACTTGGATTCAAAGGGCAAAAAAACCTATCGATAGACGCAAGGAAAGACACCGCCAACAACTAAGATTGCTGGCAATTTTTCAAAACTTCAGAAACCTTTAATAGTTCACATTTGTTCTCAAACTCCTGGAGAACCTACATAGCAGAAACAAATTTATTGGTAACACTGAGGATAAGATATAAACATTGTGCAAAAAACCTGCCAATTAAATTATTACCACCCTAAGTGAAGGAAGGGTGTTTTACTATTTCATATTTTTAAACCACATTTCCATTCAGAAAAAAATAGACTTAAATAATACGTTCAGGCATACAAAAATGCCATTTAAATTGTTTTTTTTTTTCGTGATATATAAGTTCGTCACGTTACAAGGCTTTTATATAAAATATCACACTATATTGCTCTTGATTATTATAGAAAAAGAGCACGACTTGTATGTCACGCGCTTGATGTCCAACAGGCGTTGGATGTCAACAGTGAAATCGGCTTAACAGCACGCCCTCCAAGTTCGTATCTACCTCATACCGTATACGAACAGCGGTACGTATATGGGATACCGACAACAGACACAGTCACATGGGTCCGTAACTCTTCAATTATCGAAACTACAATGTATGTTCATAAGGAAATTTGTTTTTGTTTTTAAGGTTTACTGCCCACACCCCTTCGCTGGCTTGTATGCTTGTCAGTGAAGTTGGCGGCAATGCACATGCTGTTCACGGTAAACTGAGCACTTTTGAAAGCCCGGCAATGCACATGCTGTTCACGGTAAACTGAGCACTTTTGAAAGCCCGGCAATGCACATGCTATTCACGGTAAACTGAGCACTTTTGAAAGGCCGGCAATGCACATGCTGTTCACGGTAAACTGAGCACTTTTGAAAGCCCGACAATGCACATGCTGTTCACGGTAAACTGAGCACTTTTGAAAGCCCAGCTTAATCTCTACTTGTGCGCACATTGTGTGTTCTCCCACCCGGGCCTGATCACTTAATTCACGCGTCGGTCAAGTGAGATTGTGAAATTGTTAGAAAGTAAATATTTTACTAATTTCATAAATTTTACACTTATTTGTATAAAAAGTTAAGCCTAGGATTTAATTGCAGTAGTCATAAATGTTAAAAAATATAGTGTGGAAGGGGCAGTCATATTTTTCATAGATGGATTTCAAAAGTGCTACACGCAATCAACACCCACGAATAAATTTTTTGTGGATGTGCAGATGTTAAATTAATATATGGTGGAAGGATACAAAATATGCAGAAAATAAGAGCTTAAGTCGGGTTTTAAAAAGTACATAGTTAACCGTGAAAAGCAAATAGAATTAATTTAAAAAACAGGCGGATACTACATTTTTCTCATGTTTGTAGGTAAGATTAATACCTGTAGTAGTATTAAAATAATTACAATTATAAAAAAAATTTCAATGTCACCTGAAAATTGAATGACTACTAGTCTGTAGGCACATGAAAAGCTGATTTTTAAATGCTAATAATAATACCCTTAACCAGAAATTTCAATTTTTTCCCCTAGACTGTGGGCCAACTTAAATAATTAAATTGTATATATCTATATATATGTATATATACAGTGGCATAATATGAACATTTATTATTATTAGGGCCAGTGACTTTTCGCGTAAAAATCGGAGCACACAGTAGACGTCAATACTATATACATACCTCAGCTGTTGTTACACCTCTATTGGCTGCTGATGCCGTGTCCGTCTTTGACCAAGCCACTCAGGACTAAGTAACTCCGACACTGAACCTTCGTGATTCGTGCGCAAACGGTTAACACGGGCCAGGACACTTTTTATCTAATCAAAGAAGCTGGACGACCCTACAGTTCTTTGGACTGTATCTTGCCTCGAAATCTTTTCGCGAAATATCACTGCCCCTAGTTATCCTTCTTTGGCGTGACTAAAATAGAATTTGATACGCGCATAACCTCAAATGCTGGTTGCTAAGTAACAGCAAGTATTATCGGCTTGATTGCAATGTTCACTGTCGAATTTCGTTACACTGTGCGCGCGCAACTTCCGTTGCACACTAAAAATTTTACCCTCAACGCGCCAAAAGAAGTATAACTTCAAAAATAAGCCAATTTTAATTCTAATCTAAATAAGAACGCCAGGAAATATTTTTAATAAATTCAGTGATCAAAATTGTAAAAGTTGCAAATTCAATACGACGTCAAGATATGGAACTAACATTTTTTTTTTTTTTTTTTTCCGTTGCTAACTTAACTGCAGGCATGGCAAGTCAGTGTGTCCGTTAAGATACTTGCTGTTACGAGCAGTGAATTTTTTCACAGGCTGATTTAAAAAGTGCTCAGTTTAACCGTAAACATTCTATGTAGTCAAATCACGGTATTCTCACACTTTTTGAATCAAACCTTTAAGAAATCACTTCGTTTATGGCGTGCTTAGTTGTTTCCTAAATATATCAGGTGTTTCCTAAATATATCAGGTGTTTCCTAAATATATCAGGTGTTTCCTAAATATATCAGGTGTTTCCTAAATATATCAGGTGTTACAAGCGTTTTATACTTTTTATAACAAAACAAGTACATTATTTTTCGTATAATGTAATTTTTACTTGTATTTTATCTGTAAATTGTAATAAAACATTTATAATTATCATGTACAATAACTGGGAGAAAATAGGTGTATTGGAAATGCTGGTTAAGAAATAGTCCTTATACAAAATAATATTAAACTGAGTGCGGAAGAATGCTGTGCGTTGTCCTTCTGGTGTAATTTTAGACTTAGTCAAGCTTTGTTTGCGTGAGGTGGAGGAATATCCTGAAAGTAGAACTTAAGTAGGGCTTCAGAAATGCTGGAAGTAGCCGTGAATGTCCTATAGGAAGTTTAACCCCTGTTCAGGCAGCACAGCGTTTATTGTGCAATACCCAAAGACTGAAACCATTGCATAAAGAGAGCACCCACTCTACAAAAATGTCAGACTCAAATTTGAGATAAATGTGGGTGTCTTGACATCCAGGCAAGTGAAATCTCGAAAGTTTTCCTTATTTACTTATGACTGGAGACCCGGAAATTTGGCGAGGACAAGCTAGATTTCAAACACATGTACAGTTGACTTTGTTTTTCAATTGGGCCCCAATTTGTAAGACACGCCCTGGATGAATTTGAGCCAATAACTTACCTACTAATAAACGAGGAACGAATCCCGTGTTACCTGGTCTGGGGTAAAAATGGAACATCAGCCAATGAACAACTTAGTAAGGTTCAAGTACACAAAGGGTTGTGGAGTCTATCTTGTTTCCAGATTAACCCGCAAAATTTGCGGGTGCTACTAGAGACCTGAAAAATTCGCGTTTTCCATTCGGGACAAGCTAGAATTCGAAAACCCGTTCGTTTNTGCGGGTGCTACTAGAGACCTGAAAAATTCGCGTTTTCCATTCGGGACAAGCTAGAATTCGAAAACCCGTTCGTTTGTATTGCTAACGCTATTTGTCCATCCGTTAAATTACACCTCCTGGACAACTCTGAGCCAATAATACATACACAGTAAAATGCAGACCGAATCACCGTCTTCCGCTAATACAACAAGCAACCAACGAACAGTAACATCTGCATGATTTTGCATACGAAAATGGATTATATATAGCCTACACAGGTCATTGAACTCGCGAATTTTTCAGGTCTCTAGTCTCTACTTATGACGTAACGACAATTTTCTTGACGCGTGCTTAATGATCGCGAGCGAATAACAAGCAGCAGCGACGCGGTGCTCAAATAACGTGAAAACCTACTCATTGTCCTAGGCTATAGCAAGTGAACCAGCGTCGTAGCTCGAGTATTGTCCACTCATTGTTACTTACAACTTGTAAGAAGCCCTGATAAAAATTATGCGTCCAGGATATTCCTTCGATTCATGTAAACCAAGCTTAAAAAAAGTCTAGTAAATTACACCAAAGTGATAACGCACGCATTTGTGCGCACTCAGTTTAAGAATTTTCTCATGGTATATATTTCTTACTAGGCATTACCAACACATGTATTTCATCTTCTTAAAATATAATTATAAATGAAATATCATAATTTATAGTTAAAATGTAATTAAAAGTTTTATTTAAACTAAAATGAGATACTTTTATGTTAACAGGATTACAAAACTCTTGTGTTACATAGCTAGGGCCAGTGACTTTTCGCGCAAAAATCGAAGCACACAGTAGACTTCAACACAATATACACACCTCAGCTGTTGTTATACTTCCATTGGCTGCTGGTGCCGTGTCCGTCTTTGACCAAGTCACTCAGGACTAAGTATCTCCGACACTGAACCTTCGTGATTCGTGCGCAAACGGTTGACACGAGCCAGAACATTTTTTAGCCATTCAAAGAAGCTGGACGACCGTACAGTGCTTTGGACTGTATCTTGTCTCGAAATCTTTTCGCGAAATATCACTGCCCCTATTGATATGCGACCATCACTAAACATATTTGGTCTTATCCGTGTTTCATTTCTCAAGAGTTTTAATGCAATTTTTTATAAAAATGTTTGGCCTTTTTTTTTTTGCGTAGTTTTGACATAAATGTCAGTTATTTCTTCCTGGAGCTCCTTACTGGAACACTCATCCGATCGATTTCTGTTGGTTACTGAAGCAGAGCAAAACTTTTTATACGCCTCGTATATGCTTCGAAGCGTCGGAGCTGCAAAACCCATTTGGCCCATAGAAATGCGTGTGATGAATGTGATTGCTCCTTCGTCTGTCGAACGGCTTCAAGGCGCCTAAAAGAATGTCGCGAGAATAGTGATCCCCCCCCCCCATCACGTTTTATAACACAGAAATATGACGAGGCGTAGAATTGATTTGGGAAGTCGGAAAACAGTCTTGCAGGAGAAAGTTACTTGGAGGAATAACACGTTGCAANATGACGAGGCGTAGAATTGATTTGGGAAGTCGGAAAACAGTCTTGCAGGAGAAAGTTACTTGGAGGAATAACACGTTGCAAATGTTTTTCATTTTTTTTTTTGTGAACAGAGGGGCAGCGGTGGCGCAGTGTCCAGGACGCTCGCTTCCCACCACGGCGATCCGGGCCTGATCCCCGGCGGGTTCACTCCCGGATTCTAGCATGTGGGAATCGTGCTGGACCATGCCGCTTGTCGGCGGGTTTCCTCGGGGTGCTCCCGTTCCCCCCGCCCTTGCATTCCAGCGCCGCTCCATTCTAGGGTCTCACTTCTGTCGTGCCCGGTGATGACGGCCACCTACGGGTCCCAGCTGGAAAGACCGTCACTCGGAGGGTGTTGCCTTGCCCTGGGTGCACCCCCCACACGCCATTTATTTATTTTTTGTGGGAACAGACGTCACAACTTTTTGTGATTGAATTAAGTTTCCGAAGGTCGAAATGGCAGTTTACCGAACATGATGGGACCATGTTGTATGTATCATAGACTTTCCACTGTAAGTAATTTGCTCTTAATTCCTCATGAGTACAACCAGGTACGCCATCCTACGCTTCTAAAAGTACGACTCCGCACTTACTACTGAAATTAATTTTCTTTATGCATCAAAGGCCCGTATATTTCCGAAGTTCTTTCTCTGTATAGTAGCAATAAAGTAAAGCTTTCTTCTGCCTGGAGTTATATTTTACAGTAGCCTACATGCTCATGTGTTTACAGACTGCTCTGAAATTCCGTTGTATAGTCCATTCGCGGTTTCTTTTTACTTTTTAAATCACACCTNCATGTGTTTACAGACTGCTCTGAAATTCCGTTGTATAGTCCATTCGCGGTTTCTTTTTACTTTTTAAATCACACCTTTGCAAAAAAATAATTATCCTGTATGACGTGTTTGGTTTTTTCTTAAAAAAAATAACATGAATAACAAGCATTTTATACTTGTGTTAACATGAAAGTAGCTGACTTATGGTTAAATTATAGTTTTACTTAGATTTTATCAATAAATTAGAATATTTCGTTTATAACTAATATAAATAAAGACAGAGTGAAAACAGGTGTGTTGGTAACGCCTAGTAAGAAATAGTTCTTATGTAAAATATTACTACGCTGAGTGCGCACGAATGCGGTGCGTTGGCCCTCTGGTGTAATATTTTAAGCATTATTTTCATGAGGCGGAGTAATATCCTGGAAGTAAAAATTTAGCAGGGCTTCAGAAAAAAATGTAAGTATTCGTGTTGCCGTTAAAAAAAAAAGTGACTTGTTAACATATCACTGCAGTAGTTCAATTACATGCAATGAAAAAAACTATTTCGGGAATAGTATTAGCCTGATTTGATATCTGCCATCTGGAAACGCTTGATGAGTGAAAATATCGCTCGTCATCACGAAACCTGCGGTATTCTTTCTAACTTTGCGTGTTTTCTCGATAACATTTTGCCTGAGAGTGTTAAAGTGCTCGCCTGCCACCAAGGTGAACCGGGCTCGATTCCCAACCAAGGCCGCTTCCGGATTTTCGCGCCTTGGGAATCGTGCCAGACGGTGCCGCTGGTAGGTGGGTTTTCTCGGGGATCTCCCGTCTCCTCCTACATTTCACCCTCATCGGCTCTCAAGAGCCGCCCAAATCTCTTCAATCACCCAGTCGCGTGTCTTCCATGCTAGGTGGAAGTCGTTCAGACCTATGAAGCTTGACTGTTGGGCAGTCATGTGGAGGGGCATGTTTTCCTAGAGAGACTCAAGGTAGTAATACCGGGACTGTCCATGAGAAATTAGGCTCTGTAAGTTGTCTCCTGTGGTACCTTGGTGGATCTGGTACAGGGGGGGGGGAGGTGCGGAGAGCTGGACATGTTCCGGAAAAACATGTCGCGTGCAGACACTCGAGACACGCGATATTTAATATCATCCAATCATTGTTCTCCAAATCTTTTCGCGAAAACAACAAGTGCCCCCTTGTTCCGCGTTCTGTTTACACTGGAAGTCCCGAAGCGATCTCCGACGGTGTCACCGCAGAGGAAATTGACCCTACTCCCACTCTTTGTCCTCGCACGGCGCTACTTTGAGGCTAGATTGAAACCAATCCGTCTCCCGGCTGACGTCTTGACGTGAGGTCGACGGCTTAATAGGATTGCGGTCCTTCAGACACGAGACACCCCTCTCCCGCAGTCGATCCTTCACCTCCGCCGATCCCTGCTGTCCCGGGTGAAGGCGGAGGGATCTCATTACCGCCAGCGGATCAGTCAAGAGCCAAGGATCGTTGAGACGTAGCTTCAATATCTATCCTTCGCTGACGAATGCCGCAGTCTGTAAGCAGTCCGCGGATGGCAGCTTCTCGAGCTGCTTACAGTAAAGCAAGCACTGCCCCTAAAATGAAACACACATGCTATCCTATACATATACAGGATGATTCTAAGATCATGGGACAAACATTGAGGGGTGGTAGAGCTCACTAAAGCAAACAATTATTCTATAGGAATATATGGACGGGAGAGACGCGTTGAGGCACAAACACAAAAAAAAAAAAACACATGAAATGCAACACATTTTTTATTTACAACGTCGCCGCTAAATGCCTTTTTTACAGCTATGTTTATAATAATTGCTCAAAATTGCTACCACCGACAGTAATGCAAGCTTGGTAGCGTCGGTGGAGTGATTGGCGAACAGATTCAAATACCCCGGGTATTTCACGCACGCCACCATTGTCAACAAATGACGCCATATGTAGAGGTCGCCAAGCATGCGTGACTGTTGGTGGATGCATTTCCAGCAACTGTTTTAACATTTTCTGTACGGAATCACTCGTTACGTATGCTGCTAATGAACATTTTATGTTTCCGTTAATTTATTATGTTTTTGTATATTCCTATACAATAATTGTTTGTTTTAGTGAGCTCTACCACCCCTCAATGTTTGTCCCATGATTTTAGAATCATCATGTATATAAAAATATAATTGTTAGATTGGAACATAAATAATTATAAACATATGCAACATATTTAAACTAATTTTATATTTCTGTGTTTCCTCAAAATAAAACTTTTCCCCAATCATTTAATTGTTTTCTCAACTTGCAGGTTTTCAGGTTATTCTAATGTCAGTCAATGTCACGGATGCCCAAGATGGCGGTCTGGGTGTATGATATAATTTATCTCCTGATTTTCACTACATTTATACTTTCTGGAATTTTTTTAATGAATTTTGGTTTTTAAGATCGTAAAATTGGGAAATATGCAAATTTTAATTACTTACTTATTTTTGTATTTGCAAGACATAAAATGATATTCACAGATATTATTTTCAGTTGGTTCATTAATTATTTTAATTAGTGTATAATATCACTGCTCATTTAAATTTCGATTTTTTTTATTTTATCGTAAACAAATTTGTATGTCTTTCCAGTCTGTTATTTTTGTGATGTGTTTAGAAGGCCCTAGTATACGAGCAGTTATTGATCCGTTGCCATGGTAACCAAGTGACGTGTTAAGTAATTCTGCCTCTTGCTCCCTCGTTTTTGGTCAGTTGTATACGGCGTTATTTAATTAAGGGTTTGAATGGAATTATTAACCAACTTGGTGTTCGAAGGCTGGGGTTTGGCACGCAGGATTTTTAATTAGAACAGATAACAAGGAGGACCCGAGTTCGAACCTGAAAACAGGCCGTCTCGAAGGAGACGAAGAGGCGAGGCAAGTTTAAGGAAGTAGTATGTCTGTCTCGGTCGCCGCCCACGTGTATTTTCAGGGTAGTTTAGTTCGAACTAACGCGTGCGCTAATTATTATGTACTGGGATTGTAATGGCACTACAAGCCCCTAGATCTTGAAAAGGAAAGCCCGTGATGAGAGGTCCTGCCGCATCCAGAGGGATGCGACTGCCGACAACTACATCGCCAGGAGCGCCTACAACTTCAAGAGTTCTTCGTTTTTTGAATTATATTCAGCCAAGTTTGAGAATTTTTTTTATTAAGAAGCAGAGACGAAATTAATTTTTTTTTAAATCAAGTTGAACTGACTCCGAATTATTTTAACCACGGAAAACTTGGTACTGAGAACCACTCTTAAAACACTGAGCTAGTCTGTAGTAAAGAAACAAACCAATTAATTTATTTTCGAGAAAGTTATAATTGTTTTTAATGCAAAGTCCAAGGTAAAATGGCACACCTCAGTCACGAAAGAGGCTAGTGTTGCTTAGGCCGCACATGATATCTAGTCTGCAAATTAATTACTTTTATTCCAGTCATATTTCATCTGATTGAAAGAAAACTATTTAAATTTTTCATCTTCCTGGCCACTTCTCTGCTGAGTAATCATTTCAAGTAGCAGTAAATATTTTCTTAGCAATAATTTCGGTTGTTCAGCATTTTAGTTCTTTTTTGTTGCGTTATTTGTGAGTGTTCTGTACACACACTTAAGTTCTTTACGTTTGTGTTACGCCGTGTCTCTCTATAGTGGCCTATTAACAAGCAACCCTACACATCTCACACGTATTGCCTGAGAACTGCTTCAAATGTCATCCGGGATCAAGGTCAAGTTCACGGAGTTGAGTTCTTCAATGCATATTTTTCCCCGATTTGTACTACGCTTTTACGAATTTTTGTGATCTTTTCTCGATTTTAAGACTTCGAGGTCATCCAAAAGTTAAGGCCTTGGTCAAGGACACCAGCATCTAAGATAGTTACCGGATGTCGTCACAGCGTGTCAGTCTGTTGGCTCCTAGCTCCTATCCTGGTTCCCGTTGTTCCAGAACCGGCAAAACCTATCTACTCATGTGTCCTACGTTTTGTTGGTCTGTGTACTTGGCCCACAGCAATACATCTGGAGTGTCGCCACGCTTTTGAATTGCGCATTATTTTGCTAAAACCTGGCACTGCTGACAGCAATACAGGGTGATTCTAAAATCATGGGACAAACATTGAGGGGTGGTAGAGCTCACTAAAACAAACAAATATTCTATAGGAATATATGGGCGGGAGTGACACGTTGAGGTACAAACACAAAAATAACACATGGAATGCAACACACTGTTTATTTACAACGTCGCCGCTAAATTCCTTTTTACAGCAATGTTTATAATAATTGCTCAAAATTGCTACCGCTGGCAGTAATGCAAGCTTGGTAGCGTCGGTGGAGTGATTGGCGAACAGATTGAAATACGCCGGGTATTTCACGTACGCCACCATTGTCAGCCAATCACGCCATATGTAGAGGTCGCCAAGCATGCGTGACTGTTGGTGGATGCATTTCCAGCAACTGTTTTAACATTTTCTGTACGGAATCACTCGTTAAGTATGCTGCTAATGAACGTTTTATGTTTCCGTTAATGTGCTATGCTTTTGTGTTTGTGCCTCAACGCGTCACTTCCGCCCATATATTCCTATACAATAATTGTTGGTTTTAGTGAGCTCTACCACCCCTCAATGTTTGTCCCATGATTTTAGAATCACCCTGTTTATTTCCCCATTATTACTCCAATATTTATTTTTGATTACTTCAGCCAGAGAGTTGTTTTAAAATGACAGAGCTGCAAACACATTTTACTAGTGTCTGCAGGGAAGCGTGTAGGTAAGCAGTTAATGTATCTAAGTAATCTTGTCTTTTTGTCAGTGTTTCGTGATTTATAATATGTACATCACAACTCATGCACTTGCTTATCTTTGGGATTTTGTTGGAAAATTTGAACATCGTGCACGCAGAATGATATCACTCCTACTAAATATGTCTTAATGAGTTACGATGGCATAGAATGTTGTAAACGTAATTTAAATCGCACAACAGGTGGATGGCGTTAGTGATACACGCAAATAGGCTTACTCGTTTGATTTCTACTTCTTAACTGTAAGTAATTGGTACTCCCAGCTTATTTTTTGAGAATTATTAACTTCAAATCCCGGCATGGAAAATAATGCGTGGCCTTTTTTAAATTATAATCATTTTGTTTTAAATATAATTAATATGCGACCCTTTATTTTTTTCTGGCCATGTGTTCAGTACAGAGGAAATTTTTTTGTAAAAAGTTGATTTATGGTTTGTCTGTACGGAGCGTGAGATCAACGCCCAATGAAGCAAATATTTTATATCAGGATGAGCCATTCATAGGTGCGAACATTGCGTAGATTCACATATAGAGCTTAAGTTGGTTATTGGGCAGCATATCGTAAATGCAAAAATGGTTTTTTGTATGAAATTTTATTTCTACGACAAGTAAAACTATGCTTTTATATGCGGTGGGAAGGGCTAGAAAGTAAACATTTTAAAAACATTGAAAACAGCTAAATTGAAAGGGTAAAGAAAACCTTGGGAAGAATTGCAATTCCCATGACCATTTCAAACATTCAGATTGATTCACTGTAACAAAATGAGAGGAGTTGTTGAACGGACTACGAATATCTGCTGATAAAGGAAAACGGCTAATCCGAGTCAAATTCTCCTTATTGCGCGGTAAGTTGAAAGAGCTCTGGGGAAGCATTTTTAGTGGTATCGTATCATCCGTCGCGCCTGTGAATCTTAGACTCCCAACGACTATCGATTGTCGGAGGGAGGGGGGAGGGGGGACGAGTAACGCCCGGTTCAAAACGGAAACGAATCGCGAAGACAAACACAATCTATTCCTTTTCGCTCGGATCCTTGCAGTGTCAATGTTGACGAAGCTGCCGCGAATCCTTGTTCCGGGGTGCGGAACTCTAGTTTGGCTATTTTCTGTTTGGCGGCGCCACTGGCACCTCAACCCCGCCACCCACTCCTCTTCTTTCACCCCCACCCCCTCTACCCTCCGTGATAAGGGTTAGGCAACCTCGGCGGAGTCAATATTTGTTGACACGAAGGCCGCCCGTACCCCAAATCCCACCCTCTTCAACATCAATCTGCTCCGAGAAAGCGTTTGCATAGCGGCAACACCTACAATCTTCCACCGTTTCCTCAACAACACGATACGCTTTTAGACAACTGCTGTGCCGTCGTGCAAATCTAAAAAAAACTCCTCGTGAAATAAACCTGGGTAAACCGAAGCCCTGTCCGTAACTGCATCTATAGGATGTTCACGTTAAAGTCAGTACTTTCGAAAAAAAAAATTACTGCTCGTTAATTGTATATATTACTTGCTGACCCGGCAAACGTTGTTTTGCCATAAAAAGTATTTCTAGTGATTATAGTATTAGAAAAAAATAACTATAACTTATTGTAAGTGTGTGAGGATGTGGTATATAAGTGGAAGAGGCATGGAGCTCTGTGGACGATGACGGAATATAAAATTAGATAATTTAATAAATATTAATAAAATGGAAATACAAACAATTACAGCTTTGCGATCAATAATAAAGTTAATTAAGAAGTACACTTAATTATTGAAAATATAATTGTAAACACGTCACTACTACGATCTGAGCACAAATGAATAAGAGAAAGGTTATTGTGTGAGAGAAAGTGGAGACCGGCTACTCCGTGCTGTGTCACTGGGAGACACCTGGTGGGAATAAATTGTAACCTAGATCGATAAATGATCGATGATAATTGATCAGTTATCGACCTAGGGTAAAATTTATTAAATTACTAATATCGCTATAAAAAAATAAGGGTTGGTGGTAGAAGGGTGAAAATTTAGGAGGGTATGTATTTTTTGATGCCACATCATAAAAAAATAAAAAATAAAAATTTTGTTCAAACAATAAAAAAAAATTGTTTGGGGGTGGCCACCCTTATTACTTAGGGGTGTAAAAAATAGATATAAATCTATTCTCAGACCTACCGAGTATACATAAAAAATTTCATAAAAATCGGTCCAGCCGTTTCGGAGGAGTTCAGTGACTAACACTGTGACGGGAGAATTTTATATATTAGATGTCCATTCACTGTTACTTCCAATTTTTCTGAAGTCCTGCCAAAGTTTTACTTTCATGCTATTCCTCCACCTCAAGCAAACAATTCTTAACTAAGTCTAGAAAAGGAAACAAAAGGACAATGCACCCGAATTTTACACACTTAATCCTATATTAATATTATAAATGCGAAAGTGTGTTTGTTTGTTTATTTGTTTGTTCTTCTTTCACGTCGCAACGGAGAAACGGATCTACGTGATTTTTTGTACAGAGATAGTTGGAGGGCCGGGAAGTGACAGAGGCTACTTTTTATCCCGAGAAAATATCTCATTTCCTCGGGGAAATTCTAACTGGGAAATGGAAAAGTACACAAACGGAATAACAATGCAATGTCGCAACCGAGCAACAGATCGACGTAATTTCTTGCACATAAATAGTTGGAGGGCTGAAAGGTGATATTGGCTACTTTTTATGGCTAGACAATGTATAAAAAAAATTTACAAACTATAATAGTGCTTCAAGTCGGAAAAAAGTCTAAACCGTTAAAGATGGAACAATATCATGTTGTAAAGAATTGTGTAGAATAAAACGACCTAAAAAAACTCCGCGGTTGCATGCATATATATATATATATATATATATATATATAACAGAGAAATACTAATAAGTGGTTTTTACCATTTAATTCACCGAGACGTTGAGTTTTATAATATGTATAGAGTATAGAAGATCAACACTAAGTAAAATTCAACTTTATTTAAAGAAAAAAAACCTAAACAATAATTCTGTAGTCCACGCGAGTGGAGCCGCGGGTACATCTAGTTTAACAATATTTCGCATGAGATCTATTTCTTACAAGGCATTACCAACACATATTTTCTCCCTGTTGTTACTCATATTAATTATACATATAATATTATAATTAACACATCAAATATCAGGTTATACTTCTGTGTCCTACATGCACACATGCTGTTTTTTTTTTATTTTGGTCGTTGCGCGTATCTTTGTAAGGACACATCTGGTACTTGACTGAGCAGATCAGAATAACGTTAGTCCTTCAGTGAGTGAAGCGATTTGGGCCGCTCCTAACAGCGAGGTCACGAGAGCCGACGAGGGTGAAGAGAGGTGTGTGTGTGGAGCATCGTCGGAACGAAAGCGAGGTGGAAACGAAAGATCTCCGAAAAAAACCCCGCCGACAGCGGCATCGTCCTGCACGATTCTCACACGCGAAAATCCGGGAGCAACCCCGCCGGGAATCGAACCCGGTTTGCCTAGGTGGGAGGCGATTAGTCTAACCACTACACCACCGCGGCCCCATCGTTTGCTCCGTTAGTGAACGTCTGTTATTCGCGTGAACGAAGTTACGTAGTAAGTAAAATATTGCAGTCGTAAAATATAATATTTGCTTCAGTGTTTTGTAATGTATAGGCTGTTCATGGTAATGTTAACACTTTTGAGGCCCTAGTTTTTTTTTCCTTTCAGGCATCTTTTATCCTTTGACCATATTTCAAATAAATATTATCTATGTAAGTAATAAACNGACCCTAGTTTTTTTTTTCCTTTCAGGCATCTTTTATCCTTTGACCATATTTCAAATAAATATTATCTATGTAAGTAATAAACGCNGGCCCTAGTTTTTTTTTCCTTTCAGGCATCTTTTATCCTTTGACCATATTTCAAATAAATATTATCTATGTAAGTAATAAACGCAGTATGTATATTCCACCACACACGAAAATTAACGTCTAAGGCTAAAATTAAGTATATTTATTGACTATTATTGTAAAGGAAAGTACTTTCAAAAGTGCTCGCTTTACCGTAAATAGCCTATAACTTCACAGCAACACTTTTCGTGAGTCAGGTGTCCTTATTAATAAATTATTATCAGTAATAAAACTTATAATTTTAATGTTGCTGGATAATATTCCATTATTTTTGCCAACATGTGTTTACCGTACGCGTGGGCATTATATGTGATGCGATCCCAAGTAAAAAAAAACTACTATTTCACTGTTAATAAATTGCAATCCCATTTTAACGTTTTTTAGGGAGCATAAGCCAAATCAAGTGTCGCATAAAAAGTAAATTCGATGATGTGATAATTATTTTACTTCGTTTTAAGATGCGTGTAGCAAATGCTACATCACAAAATCCTTATGGAAAGTCAGGATAAAAATAAACAAAATGCATTTAAATTTAAAAATTTATTTCTTTTTGTCTGCTTGAATAAAATGAGGTAGCCTAGGGCACTGTTTTCTATTTACATTAAATTGTTTATTCAGTTGAGTTAATTTTCATTATTTGTGCATTAACATTTGTATACATTTTAATTCTGGAAAAGTCAATGGTAAAATAATAACATTTAATTGTTTTATTTTCTACAAACTTATCATACGCGTACAAGTGAAAACAGTGCTTGAAAATAAAAGGTAATTAATTTTCTTTATGTCCGACATATGAGTGGGAATTTGAACTTCATATTGCACATGACCACAATAAGAAAAATCGTCCTGTGAATTAACAGAGATATTCTATCGTCGGTGAAGCAGCCACCAAACTTCTGTTCAGTACTGGCATCCGAATAGTGTTCAACTAATTGCAGTGTTAATTGTAACAGGAACAATATCAATATTGCTGAACGTTATTCAGCTGGAGAAACAATCTTTTCTTTGCTACAAATTAGTTTTATACATGATTATCGTGACAGGTAATAAGTTCGTGAGATATGTCGCAATGAAAACTGTAGTAGAAAACGTTATTCAACCTCAGACATAATGTAATTATCATGAGAGAGACACCTTTGAAAAATTAGAATTAAAAGTAGTTATTTGCAATATGTGGAAATTAGTGAGACGAAAAAACAAATTCATAAATATTGTTAGCCTAGTTTGATATTAGCTAACTATGAACATTTGGTGGCTGATATCATTATCCTTAATTCATAATCAAGAGGGCGCCATGGTACTTACCTACAAATGTGTATTTCACTTGGGTGTTTATCGATTTTTATGACGTAATAAACACAAGTACATTTTAAAACGATTTTTTTTTCAACTCAGGCGTTTTATAAAATTCTGCANTTTTTATGACGTAATAAACACAAGTACATTTTAAAACGATTTTTTTTTCAACTCAGGCGTTTTATAAAATTCTGCAAATAGCTACTTTTAGTTGCGAATTTTCAAGATGGGGTCATAGGTCGTAAATGTCTTTTACCGATTATTTCGCAATGTCTGTACACATATCTCAGGATAATCCTGTATGGAATAGTGAGAGACATGAAAAACTCGCGAAATAAATAACCTATGGGTTGGACTTCACTGACTCGTGTAAGTAGAACAATGCGGATATCAATTGCTCATGAATTATTTGCTGCCACAGTGGAAGGCGACGTTCGCACGTGCATTTTGGGGATTGGAAAAATTTGGACGGCTCTTAACATCGAGGACTTAAGGGCCGATGAGGGTGAAGCGAGGTCAGCACGAAGTAGCGCCGATGTACAAGGGCGGGGGGNAACATCGAGGACTTAAGGGCCGATGAGGGTGAAGCGAGGTCAGCACGAAGTAGCGCCGATGTACAAGGGCGGGGGGGAAGCGGGAGATCCCCGAGAAAACACGCCGACCAACTGCATCGTCCGATAAGATTCCCACATGCAAAAATCCGAGAGCTACCCCTCCGGGAATCTAATCCGGTTAACCTGGGTGGGAGGCAAGTGTTAAGAACAATACACCACCGTGGCCCCACGCCTACGTTGATTGATTGTTTATGGTTGGNAACATCGAGGACTTAAGGGCCGATGAGGGTGAAGCGAGGTCAGCACGAAGTAGCGCCGATGTACAAGGGCGGGGGGAAGCGGGAGATCCCCGAGAAAACACGCCGACCAACTGCATCGTCCGATAAGATTCCCACATGCAAAAATCCGAGAGCTACCCCTCCGGGAATCTAATCCGGTTAACGTGGGTGGGAGGCAAGTGTTAAGAACAATACACCACCGTGGCCCCACGCCTACGTTGATTGATTGTTTATGGTTGGCGCGTTCTTCACAGGGTGTTAATTAACGCCATGAACAATTGCAAAAGTAACACGTNGCGCGTTCTTCACAGGGTGTTAATTAACGCCATGAACAATTGCAAAAGTAACACGTAACACATTTTTTAAAAATTCTTTCTTGTCCAGAAATATATCCGCCATTTTTTCAAGTCGTTTGTAATAGCTAAGGACACAAGGTTTTCTCGAAACACTGCCACCCAAAGACGACAGCTCACTCTGTTTCAAAATAATTGGAGGGGGTCCGAACACAAATGATTAAGTACCTATAGCAACATTCACCTCTGCCGCAAGCATGTACCTGGCATTTCACTGCAAAGACCTTTCGTCCAATGTGTGGACAACAGATCCTCACACAACAGCTACCGGGCTTCCGGAAGCTGCGACATTTAGACAATAGTATTTACATTCGCCAGGCGATGATGACTTTGGCGTGGCCTCTGATAACGAACGGTGGTGGATCATACTGTATATTTGCGTGGAAGGTCACAGACAAACAGGCCCACCGAGAAGAGAAGGGCAAGGTTTTTTTTTTTGAGAGGGAGGGGGGTGGGAGGCAAAATCCTTTGGGTCCATGGACCAGGGTGCTTAACTCAGCTTCAAGATTTTTATTCTCATTTTAGGCGAAATGTAAATATTTAAGCGTTTGTTAAAACGCATGTGCTGGTTTTGCTATCCACATAACATTATTCAGAAATACTCAAAAGTTCACGATATTTGGGATTCCCTTTTTTTAAGGAGTGAAAGATGACGAGAGTTGGGCGGCTCTTAATGTNCTCAAAAGTTCACGATATTTGGGATTCCCTTTTTTTAAGGAGTGAAAGATGACGAGAGTTGGGCGGCTCTTAATGTCAAGGTCTGAGAGCCGAAAGGAGTGTAAAGGGTTCGAAAAGTTGCGCATTTAAGTAGGAAAGGGGGTCCCCAACAAAATTATGTGCCCTCGGGCCTTTATGGGCTGTTGATGGCGCTTCACATGACTAGGGCCNCTCAAAAGTTCACGATATTTGGGATTCCCTTTTTTTAAGGAGTGAAAGATGACGAGAGTTGGGCGGCTCTTAATGTAAAGGTCTGAGAGCCGAAAGGAGTGTAAAGGGTTCGAAAAGTTGCGCATTTAAGTAGAAAAGGGGGTCCCCAACAAAATTATGTGCCCTCGGGCCTTTATGGGCTGTTGATGGCGCTTCACATGACTGGGGCCTCATCAGCTGTAAAATTGGCATGATTATTAGATGGGGATCGCACTGTCAGGTTCTAAATTTCAGGAACATTTTATAGTCGCAGAAACATTCTTGGGTCTCGGAGAAAAGTTAACAATTGCACCAAATGGCTGGGCTCCAAAAGAACTTCATCAAGGATCTATCAGGCAAACAGCTCAATTTAACATCTTACTTACATCTTAGTCCTTAATTTAACGTCTTTAAATGCAATGGGTTTTATGTCTGACGATTACACACAAACGTCCAGTAGTAACTTACACAATTAAACCTACGGGAAGAGTTTCTGTTGGCCCACAATACGAGAATTATTAGCCGATGATAAAGTTTCCGCGTATCACCAGCGAAAAAGTCTTTGATTGTGCTGGATTTGCTTTCTCAGTGCGAATTGTAACGACCACAATTTGATTTTCCTTGCAGCGAGCCGTCGGGGGGCTGCAATGGTTTAGTGGCACGACTACTCGCTGGGTTCGATTCCCGACAGGGTCGCTCCCAGATTTTCGCACGTGGAAATCGTGCCGGACGATGCCACTGGTCGGCGGGATTTCTCGGGTATATCCGGTTTTCTCTGCTCCATAATCACTTTGCTTCACTCTCATCGGCTCTAAAAACCTTAATATTTTGAGGTGAATATATTAACCATTCATCCCCAGTGTCCATAATTGTGGATCTTGAACAGGGTGGGCCTATACGAACAGAGTTGTACATAGCGATGAACAGTGCCCCATGTATCAAGTCTCTTCCTTGTGTTGAACATGATTTGTCCATGTTTGTACTGCTCTGGTGTACGAAGGGTTGATCAGAACGTTTGGAATCACCAAGAACATGTTTTATTGGTTGAAAGAACAAAGTATCTGTCCAGTCAGTTTAAATAAGAAACTATAATATAACTAATTTTCATACATCTTAATTCCATAAATTAATGCAAGACTGAAAAGGTAAATATGTTAGTTTTCATAAGTTAATTTTCCTAACCCATTGTGCAAGCGCCATCCACCCTTCAAGAAGTACACAATATGTGAGCTGGAACTGTCTATACTGGTAGCTAAGAACAATAACACTCGTGAAGATAATTGGGTAAACTTTACAGTCTCCCATTGATTTACTCTGCAGTTTTTGGGAATGCATAATATTTATGTAACAGCAGTACTTGTAGTGAGTTATGTCTACTCGCTACTCACAACCAATGAAGCATATGCTTAGTGCCCATAATTATAGCTATCAACAATTCAAGCATCACACAAGCAACAGAGTTCAGAAATCATGTCAAACATCGTACAAAACAATGCAAAGCTGGATTATGATGCTGCTTGTTGTTTGCGGTTCTGTACGTAAATATTCTTCATGTGCAAAATTTCCACAATTGTTTTCACGTAGATGAAACTGTTCGATAAGTGTGTTGAGGTAGATCTGGAGAGTATTCAATTTTGATGAAAGGAATCAGCAGTGAGCTGCTGCAGAGATATAGCATGGTTGTGGGCGGTGCTTCGACTGGACGATGAATGTGATTGACTATGGCAACTGGTGAATTGTTGCAGGCTTTGTTGGTGTCCACCAATTAGTGTACCTGGTTGTGTCCTAGATAAAAAGTCCTGGCCTAACCAGATTATTCACCCCATCGCTTTCTTGGTCTACATCGAGTTTTGTTCGCAGTGGGTTTGTAACTCCAAGGTCTTTTTGGGGTAAACTTTTTTTCAGAAGTGGCCGATTCATTTTATTTGATAACGGTTGCTGTGCACAGAGTAAATTTTAATTGTAGCTACTTACATATAGCTTCAATTCTAAAGCGATGTGTTAAAGTACNTTGCAGCGAGCCGTCGGGGGGCTGCAATGGTTTAGTGGCACGACTACTCGCTGGGTTCGATTCCCGACAGGGTCGCACCCAGATTTTCGCACGTGGAAATCGTGCCGGACGATGCCACTGGTCGGCGGGATTTCTCGGGTATATCCGGTTTTNACCCAGATTTTCGCACGTGGAAATCGTGCCGGACGATGCCACTGGTCGGCGGGATTTCTCGGGTATATCCGGTTTTCTCTGCTCCATAATCACTTTGCTTCACTCTCATCGGCTCTAAAAACCTTAATATTTTGAGGTGAATATATTAACCATTCATCCCCAGTGTCCATAATTGTGGATCTTGAACAGGGTGGNAAACCTTAATATTTTGAGGTGAATATATTAACCATTCATCCCCAGTGTCCATAATTGTGGATCTTGAACAGGGTGGACCTATACGAACAGAGTTGTACACAGCAATGATTAGTGCCCCATGTATCAAGTCTCTTCCTTGTGTTGAGCATGATTTGTCCATATTTGTACTGTTGTGCTGTATGAAGGGTTGATCAGAATGTTTGGAATCACCAAGAACATGTTTTATCGGTTGAAAGAACAAAATATCTGTCTAGTCAGTTTAAATACGAAACTATAATATCACCAATTTTCATACATCTTAAATCCATAAATTAATGCAAGACTGAAAAGGTAAATATGTTAGTTTTCATAAATTAATTTTCCTAACCCACTGTGCGAGTGCCATCCACCCTTCAAGAAGTACACAATATGTGAGCAGGAACTGTCTATACTGGTAGCTAAGAACAATAACACTTGTGAAGATAATTGGGTAACCTTTACAGTCTCCCATTGATTTGCTCTGCAGTTTTTGGGAATACATAATATTTATGTAACAGCAGTGCTTGTAGTGAGTTATGTCTACTCGCTACTCACAACCAATGAAGCATATGCTTAGTGCCCATAATTATGTCTATCAACAATTTAAACACCAGACAAGCAACAGAGTTCAGAAATCATGTCAAACATCGTACAAGACAATGCAAAGCTGGATTATGATGCTGCTGGTTGTTTGCGGTTCTGTACATAAACCTTCTTCATGTGCAACATTTCCACAATTGTGGTCACGTAGATGAAACGNTTTCCACAATTGTGGTCACGTAGATGAAACGGTTCGATAAGTGTGTTGAGGTAGATCTGGAGAGTATTCAATTTTGATGAAAGGAATCAGCAGTGAGCTGCTGCAGAGATAAAGCATGGTTGTGGGCGGTGCTTCGACTGGACGAGGAATGTGATTGACTATGGCAACTGGTGAATTGTTGCAGGCTTTGTTGGTGTCCGCCAATTAGTGTACCTGGTTGTGTCCTAGATAAAAAGTCCTGGCCTGACCAGATAATTCACCCCATCGCTTTCTTGGTCTACATCGAGTTTTGTTCGCAGTGGGTTTGTATCTCCAAGGTCTTTTTGGGGTAAACTTTTTTTCAGAAGTGGCCGATTCATTTTATTTGATAACGATTGCTGTGCACAGAGTAAATTTTAATTGTAGCTACTTACATATAGCTTCAATTCTAAAGCGATGTGTTAAAGTACNATTGCTGTGCACAGAGTAAATTTTAATTGTAGCTACTTACATATAGCTTCAATTCTAAAGCGATGTGTTAAAGTACATCCTTTTACAGTACCTGAAAAATTAATTTCTGATACACTTAATCATACTTTCCTCTATATTGTTCAATACCCACTGTTCAATGTCGTGTACAAGCGAGACGTATGTCTCTATGTATAAAATGGAGTCCCGAATGAATGACTCATTCATTAATGCACAGCCCAAACCGCTAAATGCGAAAACTTGAACATTTAGGGGTGGCTTCCTCTTAGCGCACAGGCACCCATTAAGCAAGGATTTTTTGAATTTCAACTTTTAAGAGTTTTAAAAGGGGTAAAATATGCTTTCGAGGACTCCTCAATTACTCATTAATCCCACTCTATATCACTATGCTTTTTGCATTAAACTACTGCCTATATAAATGCCAAAAATTTATATCAGGATTTTTTGAAATCTAACCCCAATGAAGGTGATAAGGGATCAAATGAGTTTTCGAGGACTCCATAAATCTCATTAGTCCGATGCGATATCGCTGCAGTATTTGCTTTGAAGGCTACCTATTTTATAAATAGCTTACAATAAGTTTCAGGATTTTTTGAAATGAAGCTCTTTGAGAGAGTGAAAGGGGGTAAAATTATGTTTTCCAGTAGTCGTCAATTGCTCATTAATGCGCAATGAGAAATATTCGTGCTCTAAGATTCAAAGGATTGGCTATAAAACACCTAAAAACAAATTTCAGGATTGTTTGAAATCAAACTCTAAGAGCTCCTGAGGGTTGAAAAGTGAAAAGGGGTAAAATATGTTTTCGGGTATTCCTAAATACCTCATTAACTCTATAAGATATCGTTATGGGCTTTAATGTTAAAGANGTAAAATATGTTTTCGGGTATTCCTAAATACCTCATTAACTCTATAAGATATCGTTATGGGCTTTAATGTTAAAGAGTAGGTATACAAATGTCTAAAATAAAGTTTCAGGTTTTTTTGAAATTTAACTTTCAATAGGGTGAAAAGGAATAAAATATGTTTTCGAGGAATCCCCAGTAGCTTATTAAACGGATGAGAAATTGTTGTGGTATTTTTCGAAAATCATTCCATAGGAAGGTGAAATGGTGTAGTACAGGTGGATGAAGCCATGGGCAGAGACCTAGTAATTTTTTAAAATCTCAGCTGAGTTTCATTTTTTATAGTTGTTTTTTCTATGATGCACATGTTGTGATAATGTGAAAGCTTGTCTTCTTTGTCCAAATCAATTTAAAAAAAACATAGCTGCATCAGTAATTTCAGTTCGCATGTCAGTTTCTGAAATGTGGTTCTGCAACTCACTCTTGCAACTTGCTCGTGATTGATCACAGTATAGTCTCTATCATCCGTACCCACTACCGTTATTGGTTCTTGCGTATACTGTACATGTACACTTGGGATCAAGCACCAGCAAACCTTTTTGCAACAGTTACATTTCTGCTCTGGNGCACCAGCAAACCTTTTTGCAACAGTTACATTTCTGCTCTGGTGATTGACGCGTCCCAGAACAAGGTGGATGGTGACCAAGTATGCCAAGCAGAACCGGAGTGAGGATTCCTTCTCCGTTTGATTGCTGGGTTAGCTGGAGGAAACTGCATTGATCGAACACATTCCACGACCCTTGTTCACCGCATGTAATATAGAGGATGCTGTGGCCGATTGTCTAGGACAAAGGATGCCGATCGAGGATATCCAGGTTCGATTCCTGATGGCACCATAAATGGATTTCCTCAAGAAGTAAACTTATTGCGAGCATTGCAATTAGCCGGGGAGTTTCTTGGGGGTGCTCCCATTTCGCTAGCCACTGCATTCCATCACACTTTCATCAGAGTGCCTCATTCCATGACGCTCGCCCTAGGGCGCAACCCTCTTTCCCTTCCGAATCAATAGGGAATCTTTGAGAACGTGCAGAACCCAATCAGATCCAAGGCCTATTCCAGAGCGAATAGGGATGCCTCGACATTTCACTTCTCTATACTTCTCTATTCTGTGTCTCTATTCGACTTTTCCACAGCATGCGGTGCAATGCGCGTCTGCACTGGCACTGACGGTGCTTCAGGGAAAAGAGTTCAGCGGACTGACAAAGGGGGTTGGAGGGAGAGGGACGTGCTGTCGCCACGGTTAGGGGATTACCAGCCCCCCGTCATGTGATTAGTTCCCCACACGAGCGCCATTGCGCGCGATCAGCCACGTGCTCGCTCCGCCACAATGACGATTCAATCAGCCCGGTCCACAAGACTGAACGCTACCTCCCTTTTTCCTACTACTCCTCTCGTCGATTTGGTCTGCTGCATCACCCGAGCCCAACAGCGAGGGCCGCTAGTCATCAGGTTGGACGTTTTCACAGTGGAACTTTGCAGGAATCGCGTATTCAGAGGTGTGCACTTACAACTTTTTCGATATGCGCGGGCCGTATCGATACCGATGCGATACATCGCCACATTGAGGTGTCGAAAATCGATGACCATGTGTCACAGATATTGGCAGGAAACGAAACATTACTATGCATATCGACGATAAAACACAGATAACCCCTTAACTTACATACGAATATTTAATTTCAGAGGTTGCTAAAAAATTCAGAAAGGAATTTTTGATCTGACGAATAATTAAAATTACCTTATTGTAACATACGCATTGCCACCTGTAACATGTTTTTTCCGTCATAGTTGCCAACAACAAATCGTGGTTATGACAGCAGCACCTAATAATCTCACTGGAGATAGTGAAAGTATTTTACAATACATAAGATCATATTTCTTATCTTAACAATGTAGCCTGTAAGGTGTATTTGACGAGACTAAACTTTTTAAAGACGAAACAGATTTTGGGGCCGCAGTGGCTGAGAAGTTAGACTGCTTGCCTCCCACCTATACGAACCGGGTTCAATACCTGGCAGGGTCACGCTCGGATTTTCGCAAGTGGAAATCGTACCGATCAATGCCGCTGGTAAGCGGGTTTTCTCGGAANTCTGCTGCATCACCCGAGCCCAACAGCGAGGGCCGCTAGTCATCAGGTTGGACGTTTTCACAGTGGAACTTTGCAGTAATCGCGTATTCAGAGGTGTGCACTTACAACTTTTTCGATATGCGCGGGCCGTATCGATACCGATGCCGAGACTAAACTTTTTAAAGACGAAACAGATTTTGGGGCCGCAGTGGCTGAGAAGTTAGACTGCTTGCCTCCCACCTATACGAACCGGGTTCAATACCCNGAAGTTAGACTGCTTGCCTCCCACCTATACGAACCGGGTTCAATACCTGGCAGGGTCACGCTCGGATTTTCGCAAGTGGAAATCGTACCGATCAATGCCGCTGGTAAGCGGGTTTTCTCGGAATTCTCCCGTTTCCCCCGCCCTTGCATTCCCGCACTTCTCCATTCTCACCTCATTTCACCCTCATCGGCTCTCAATACCTCGTTGTTAAGAGCCGCCCAAATAAGGAAATTATGATTTACGTTGCATATGAAAGACGAATGAATATATTTTCTAACACACTAAAACTACAATATACTTATTTACCTGTTTAAAAAGTTAGTTACTAAGAAAGTATTTTCATTCAAGATTTACGTATAAACCATTTCTGAAAAGAAAAGAAAACTCATAAAAATGACGATTATAATAAATACTCTGGTTGTATTGAATAAAATGTTAACAATAATGTTTACGAATATATTTAATATGTAATAATTATTGCCCTACTCGACGGAAGTCATTTTTAATGTGCTTTGTAAACCATCCAAAACGGAAATATGCTTAAATTAAAATTTATCCTTTTTAATTTGCTGTTACTACCTTTAAATAACTAAATTTTATCAAAATATTTTATTGTATTACAAAATATAAACCTTCATTTGTCATATTCAACGCTGATCGTAGAGCACATTTCTCATAATCAGTAAAATACTGTTCACGATAAAGTGAGCACTTTTGAAATCAACCTTAGAAAAAAGGTACTGCTACTGCATGCATATATTTTAACGGACGCACTATGTTGCATGCGCCGAGTAAAGTTGGTAACGATGGATGTGAAGTAGTTCCATATCTTAATGTCGAAAAAATATTGTTATGTAACCATTTGTGATAACTTAAGTTATCTATTTCTCTTTGTGTTTTTTTTAATGAATCAGAGTGTAAATATGAGCAGATTTGTAAAATACACTGATGGAAAATTAAAAATATACTCCACTAAAGCGATGATGTAAAAAACACCATATGCGCTTGGAGCGCTGATAGAGGACAGCACATACAATGATTAACAGTGCTATGCCGTGGGTAGAGTAGGAACCGCGTACTAGGAATAACACCGCTGAGCATAATACAACTGTAGTTGACTCGATAAAAGTGTAGTCTTTTGTTTCAAGCATCGGCCTACGTTTAGCAAGCATTGTAGACATGCCACGACGGCACTTCGTGCAATTTTTTACGGACTTTGAGCGAGGTCGTATTGTGGTCCTAAGGGAGGCTGGACTGCGCTTCCGAAGAACTGCCCAAAGCGTAGGACTTGAAGTATATGCTGTGCTTCATTGGTGGTGCCGGTGGTCCAAAGATGGTGCACGTTCTTATCAACCTGGTTCCGGACTGCAGCGGCATACGGATTCCTGCCTGGACCGCCGCATCAGACGAGCAGCCATTGCTGATCGCACGGCGACCGCCGCACAGATTACGGCCACTGCTGCACCCAGCGTGTCAGCTAGGACCATCTCCAACCGTTTGCTGGACGCTGGGCTACGATTCAAGGGTGCCGCTCGCCAGGCTTCCTCTCACACCTCATCACCACGCAGCCCGCCTCGGATGGTGTCGCGAACTACCCAACTGGAGAGGTGAGTGGCACGGAGTTGTGCTCAGTGATGAGAGCAGATTCTGCCTTGGCACCAGTGACGGACGCTTGCGAGTGCGGCGTCGACCAGGAGAGCGGCAACAACCAGAGTATATACGGCGGGGACAAACAGGATCAAATCCTGGCATCATGGTCTGGGGGGCAATAGCCTACAATGACCGTAGGCCTCTGGTGTTTCTTGAGCGGACACTGAACGGTGAATGCTACACCCAGAACATCATCCAGCCCATTATGTAGCCGTTCTTACCACGCCAAGAGATGTTCTCTTCCAGCAGGACAATGCCCGTGCACACATGTCTCGTGTTACCCAATGCGCTCTCGAAAGTGTTCGTCAGCTCCCCTGGCCAGAAGGTTCACCCGACTCATCACCCATTAAACGTGCGTGGGGCATGCTGTGATGGTGTTTGGTGCGGTCTGCGATACTGGCAACAAACCTCCACCAATTGCAACAACAGGTGGAATTATCGTGGAACCATATTCCCCAAGATGACATCCGACACCTTTATGATCGTCTGTACACCCCATTGCAGGACTGCATCGTGGTTAACGGCGGCTACACAAGATACTGACATTGTTGTTCAAGGCACTCTGTAGCCTCTGTCCATAAGTGTATGACCCTGTGATCATAACCACATACAGTGTACAACTTGTATAATTAATAAATAAAAACCTCCATTCATGTAGGGGCAGTGCATACGGCTGCTAATTTTCTATTTTCCATCAGTATATTGACTTTTCTAATAATTTCATAGTTCCACTTCACCAACGTATGAATAAAGTAATGAAACACATGGGGATATTAATTTTGCATGTGATGGAAGAATACACAATGTGCATACAAGTAGATCTTCAGCAGCGCTTTAAAAAGTGCTCATTTTACANTTGCATGTGATGGAAGAATACACAATGTGCATACAAGTAGATCTTCAGCAGCGCTTTAAAAAGTGCTCATTTTACAGCAAACCGCCTATAGTAAGTGTACTACTGTATAATGAGTTCTGTGAGTTCTGGGTGTTGTAAATTCTGGCGAAGTGCTCCACTGGAAACCACTCTACTTTTGCCTTAAAAACCTTACATACAAAACGCAGTCACTAAACCTTGCCCATAGTGAAACTAAGTCTGTGCACACGTGGTTTCTCGCCACGCATTCCACCAGCCACTGTGTCACTTATAAAATTAGAAATTTAGTGTATTTAGGACTTACAAATAATTAAAACTAACTCACTTATGAAATTAGGTAGTTCACATTAAAATAAGACACCATAAGNATTTAGGACTTACAAATAATTAAAACTAACTCACTTATGAAATTAGGTAGTTCACATTAAAATAAGACACCATAAGTTACTTCAAGAAATCTTTAAAAACACGCTAGGCAATATTTCAGCAATTTTTCAAAATTCCTTAAAATAATTATATGAAATTTTTTTTCTAAAATAAATTTTGGTAAACATGGCTTAAAATGAATTAAAACAATATTTGTCAGTCATCTATGTTAAAATTTTTGAAAATGTTTTTGTTTGTTATTTAAATTTTCCCTAAAACACTAATATTTTGATTTTGACATTCAATAATGCAAAAACTAATCGATCTAGCATTTTTTTATGCGAGGAAATAGTACTAACAAATAATTTATACGATTTGAATGATGCTTTGCAGAAATGTAAAATAACGAATTTTTCCTGTGACAACGCCAGTAAAAAATAAATAAAATGTAAGGGAAAATACTTGCTCGTATTTGAATAACGGCACACTCTCTCGCGGGCACGCGCATACTTGAGCAAAACCCACATCGTTCGCTACGTCAAGGGGATTGTTGCATCGACCAGTTGAGAGGGACCAGGGTACGAAGAGCTTATAATTACCGGCATTCTCCGAAAGCCGNGCCAGACTCTGCGGCACGCCTTTGGTGCCGTGGAGCAGTCACCCACGCGAACTTGCCTCGCCAGCTACCCCCACTGCAGCCTACACCGTTTTCGTAAGCTCACCGACGTCATCCACCGACGTAAGCATGACGCTCCGACATTCCTTCGGGGAGTTCAACTTCGTCAAAACAATCCCCCCTCCCCTTCACTCGGAAAGATCGCACATTTAGAGACCCCGAGTATCTCTCGGGTTGACGTGGTGGCAGCCTGGGCCTACGATCCTCTACAGGATGTTTCTAAAATCACGGGCNGCCGTGGAGCAGTCACCCACGCGAACTTGCCTCGCCAGCTACCCCCACTGCAGCCTACACCGTTTTCGTAAGCTCACCGACGTCATCCACCGACGTAAGCATGACGCTCCGACATTCCTTCGGGGAGTTCAACTTCGTCAAAACAATCCCCCCTCCCCTTCACTCGGAAAGATCGCACATTTAGAGACCCCGAGTATCTCTCGGGTTGACGTGGTGGCAGCCTGGGCCTACGATCCTCTACAGGATGTTTCTAAAATCACGGGCCAAACATTGAGGGGTGGCAGAGCTCACTAAAACCAAACAATTATCGTATAGGAATACATGGGCGGAAGTGACGCCTTGAGGCACAAACACAAAAACGTAACACATTAACGGAAACATAAAATGTTCATTAGCAGCATACTTAACGAGTGATTCCGTACAGAAAATGTTAAAACAGTTGCTGGAAATGCATCCACCAACAGTCACGCATGCTTGGCGACCTCTACATATGGCGTGATTGGCTGACAGTGGTGGCGATAGTTGAGGGCAGTCAAACGGTGCACCAGTGACCTGCTGCATCAGCATCAGTATCACTCCACCGACGCTACCAAGCTTGCATTACTGTCGGTGGTAGCAATTTGGAGCAATTGTTATAAACAGTGCTGTAAAAAGGCATTTAGCGGCGACGTTGTAAATAAACACTGTGCTGCATTTCATGTGTTATTGTTGTGTTTGTGCCTCAACGCGTCACTACCGCCCATATATTCCTGTACAATAATGGTTTGTTTTAGTGAGCTCTACCACACCTCAATGTTTGTCCCATGATTTTACAATCATCCTGTATACACTTGAGACACTATTGTTAGGCGCAGTGATAGTTCGCGAAAATATTTCGGGACAAGATACAGTTCGTAGCACTGTAGGGTCGTCCAGTTTTTTTTTTGATTGGCTGAAACATGTTCTGGTCCGCGTTGTTGACTGTTTGCGAACGAATCATGAAGCGTCAGTGTCAAAGTCAAGGAATTCTGAGAGGCTCAGTCAAATGCGGAAACGACACGAGCAACCAACGGAGTAACGACGATAGTTGAGGTGTATGGCATTGAAGTCTACTGTGTGTTGCGATTCTTTCCGCGAAAAATCACTTGCCCTCTGCGTAGGGACGCCTGTTTTTTCGCGAAAAGGTTTCAGGACTTCTTGTATTCCAAAACACTAGAGCTCAGATCCACTTTAGTGACCGGATGATTTTTTGACTGCCACGCATTGAAGGTGTCTGTCCGCGGATCTCGGTCAATAAGTAGGGCCAGTGACTTTTCGCGTAAAAATTGGAGCACACAGTATACTTCAATACTACATACACACCTCAGCTGTTGTTATACCTCCATTGGCTGCTGGCGCCGTGTCCGTCTTTGACCAAGCCACTCAGGACTAAGTAACTCCGACAACGAACCTTCGCGATTCGTGCGCAAACGTTTAACACGGGCCAGAACATTTTTTAGCCAATCAAAGAAGTTGGACGACCCTACAGTGATTTGGACTATATCTTGTCTCGAAATCTTTTCGCAAAATATCACTGCCCCTAACAATAATTGTCGGAGTTACGTTATTCTGATTGGCCCAGTCAGGCATGGGAATTGTCTCCTGGCAAAGACACGTGGCCAATAACTACAGGACCGGAAATTTCGCCGTTTCATTCGAGGACGAGTAAGGATTTGACTTATTGTACATTCTTGTAACGGTCTCAGTCGGATAAATGTTAATTAGGCCTACCCGGCAGCTCTCTGATTCAATATCAACTGCGCAAAAAAAAAATTCACGACTCCGGTGATACTTGCTCTGGAGTGAAACCGGCCACTCACTGGGCCAGCAACCAATGGGAAGATAGCTACATCTGCAGTATGTATATCACTATCGAGTCTGGCCTGTAGATTGATGAATCTCCGAAATGTCCTGGTCCCTGTTCATTACCGGTCAATGTTTCATATTTACAAAGAACTCTTTAAATGAAATAAATGTGTTCTTGTTAATCGAATAACCTCTCGAATATTCTGAGGGTATATACTCTTATGATAAGTACAAAAATTATTGTAAAGCGCGTCAGACAGCTTAGTTTTGTGGTTAAGGGTGTTGGGTGATAACGCGAGGGAAGTTGGTTCTCGTCCTCGTGCTAGTAATGTGTATTTTTTTTTTGCGTGGGCTATATTTAGAAGTTTTTTTTTCTTCCTATTCTCTGCTATTAATTGAAAACATTTGTTTTCTAGTAGAAGAAATAATACATTTTACGTCCACTTCTAAATAATGTATGTATATGGGCAAATGAATTTCGCGAAAACATTTCACGGTTAGTTGTGATTCAAAACAATTTATTTCGAATCCACTTCCGTGATTGGATGGATTTCGTGCTACGCATCATAGATGTGTCTGCGTGAATCTCAGGCATTTAGTAATGAAGTTATCTAATTTATGTTGGCCGGTCTAGTAGGAAAGTACCCTCATACAGAGACACGCCACCATTCAGTAAAAGAAAACTGCTGGTACGCCCGTAGGATCTTGAAATCTAGCATGTGCGGAAATCTTTTCGCGAAATTAGGGTGTCCCTATGTTTGTTTCAATACAAGCATACAATTTGTAATATTAAAAAGAAATGTTTTTTGCAGATTTTACAATCAAACTGTTTGTAGTTCTACAAAGAATGTTCTTGGCAACTGGGTCTCCACAAAGATTTTTCTTGTAAAATTACAAAAATTATTTCCAGTATGTAGTCTTATTAGCAGAAAATACTGTTACGCGGTCGCTGCTTCGCATACCGCACGAGTAAGTGGAAGGGAAGGACAGCAGTTATATGATAGCGGCGGCAGCAAGTCAAAGGTTTGCTTTGCATTTAAAAAAAACATGCGAGCGATAGGCCGGTGGCCGCGTATCTGTTACAGTTAAAGAAAGCGAGTCGACACGAAAATCCTATTTGCGGCGTGNAAGCGATAGGCCGGTGGCCGCGTATCTGTTACAGTTAAAGAAAGCGAGTCGACACGAAAATCCTATTTGCGGCGTGCGCTGCTAACCCTGGTTGTATTTATTTCTGCGTTTATCTGAATAATGCTCTGGATTACTGACCTCGTTCTTTCAGCGTGACTTTGGGTTCGTCGAACCTTCAAGATGCTCAGAGCGAACGATATAAAAGTGTGACAGGCCTCCCAGCCGGGATTTCAGTTGTAGGAGTTGACGAGTGAATAAGTGGCTGGGTTCCGAGCGATAGAAGACGAGCAGCGAGAGAAGTGATCAGCGGAAGGGAAATCTGCGACTGCGAGTATCAAGCAGTGAAGGTGCGGCTGGCAGGCTGGACTATTGGACTAGATGCGTGAGTGAAAGACAATGCAAATGGTGTCAACATATGGACTGAACACGTTTTAATGATGAGTATGAGTTAATCGTCTGTAACCGTACAANCAATGCAAATGGTGTCAACATATGGACTGAACACGTTTTAATGATGAGTATGAGTTAATCGTCTGTAACCGTACAAAGACAAATAAGAAGGATGTTAGTTATATTAGAAATAAACAATAAATATTGCTCTCACTGTTAAATAAAATGGTAATAAGTGGAGACAGATAATTTAATAATGTAATTTAAAGCTGTGTAAATAAATTAGGAATCAAATTTAGTTATTTAATTTTTATTAATACCTCCATCCCTCACTAACTCAGATACGCCCATCAAGCGTCCCATGCAACAATACTGTGCGCAGGCCTAGGGTTGTGTTAAAAGTGAAGAGACTTGGGCGGCTCTTAACAGCGAGGTCTTGAAAGCCGATGAGTGTGATTGAGGTAAGTACATAGCAGCTCCGGAATGAAGGGGCGGGGGAAGCGGGAGATCCCCGAGAATACCCGCCGACCAGCGGCGTCGTCCGGCACGATTCCCGTATGCGAAAATTCGGGAGTGGCCTGGCCAGGGGATTGAACCCGGGTCGCCTTTGTGGGAGGTGAGCACGCTAACCGCTTAGCCACCGCGGCCCCTTCGTGGGCCTAGGGGTGAAATACTAATGTGGAACTACACTTGAGCGAAGTCGTCAACGCGTTAACCATTATTTCTAGTTATAGCTAGAGATAATGGAAAGTCGCGAAAAAATTTTGGAGTCTTCATATCTTCGATAACTCTCTATCTAGTTTATTCTTTTATGAGTGGATAAATAAGGTTTTGACTCGTGTAATTTGTTGTGCATACCAATCACGAACGTTCAGACTTACAGTATCAGATCACACATTGGTGCAGTGAAATGTGTGAGCAGCTTCATACGTGCATAGCAGCCAGTAAGGAAAAGAAAACCTGAGAACATGCGTACAGTTCGTTGAATCCCAGCAAACAATCAACATTTCCCGCGACGAACCATCCTCTCTAGTTATGGGACGAGGAATTTGGTTCCTAAAAACACTTTTTTTTTTCTATCAGTGTGGCAGTAAGAATGTCTTTTCATGAGATTGGAGGGGGAGGGGGCTGTGGGGGGCAATCAACCTCAGATCGCTCGCCGGCGTAACGACCTCGGCTCGTTATGCCGGGCGGGGTCTTGTTTGCCGTGGGGCGGCCGTAATCGGGATTTATTGTGCGCGAGGTCGCGGCATCGTGCCCCGCCGCCATTGCTGTCGACGTCTGGCCCCCACTGGGGGTGTCGCGACGCCGACCTCTGTCAACACGACCTCCCGGGACGCCGAATGGCGCCAGCATTCCCGATGACGATGCCCCAACGCGGTCTTTTTATTTGTCGCGTCCTTCCAACACGTCGCGGCGTCCACTGCAAAGAGCAACATGTCTTCAACCATTTAGTTCCGGGGGGCCACGGTGGTGCCACGGTTAGGCTACTCCCCTCCCACTTAGGTGAACCGAGCTCGATTTCCGGAGGATGTCACTCCCGGATTTTCGCATGTGGAAATCGTGCCGGACGATGCCGCTGGTCTGCGGGTTTTCTCGGGATATTCCGTTTCACCCTGCCCTTTCATTTCGGCGCTGCTCCATGCTCACCTCGCCACACCCTCATCGGCTCTCACGACCTCTCTGTTAAGAGACGCCCAAATTTTTGCACTCGCTCAATCACTCACTCACTCACTGTTTATTATTGGTAGGGAAGGGAAAATGTCGCGAGTCCATAGACGTACAGGCTAACCGCCACAGTGCTATGCCAAATTGTAAGGTTGCCAACTGTCCCATATCATATGGGTAGAGCCACTTGTTTTCGTGAAATATCTCAGGACATGTTGTGTTCCAAAACACTTCAGCTCAGAACCACNATATGGGTAGAGCCACTTGTTTTCGTGAAATATCTCAGGACATGTTGTGTTCCAAAACACTTCAGCTCAGAACCACTTCCGAGATTGGATCTTGCCCTGTTCAACAATGGCTTCCTCAACTGCGCTGAGCATTCAAACACAAGATGCACTGCGGTCGCCCTTCTGTCACCCTTCCTCAATCTGGGGACCATTGTTCTATTAAGAGCATCCAGGCTCACACCAGAGTCCTCGAAATTTTGGGTGTGGATTGTCTCAATCAATTCGTTCTCCTTCCCCCTTTCTCCAGGGACATCGCATACCATAATTTTCGGCCCTCGTCTTCTGGGCTTTTCCAGTTTAAGCCATATGCTTTTTATTCTACTTGCTGCATGGAGTTTTTGGAGCATGAGGTCATCTGCGGCCTCCATATCACTCCTCCGTTTCGCAGTCCATACATGTTGCGAATTTTTAACCCTTCCTTTACAGGGTTGGGAGCTTTCTGTAATTTCTCTTTTTTTTCTTTACTGGTTTGATCCTCCTTCTGTGGGATCACCATTGCTGTTTTTTTGGAGGCTTTGCCTCCACCTTGTTTGTCATTTCCGATGGAATGACTGTCGAGACTGCTCTTGCATAGGTCTTGCCTTCTAATCCGACCTGTGCAACTTACTTAAGTCCCTCTATATTCCCTTTCAATTTTGCGTTTTCTAAAAGCACACCATTTAGGCATGCCTTTAGCTTCGCTAGCCTTGGGAGGATATAGCAGCAGTTCTCCCTGTTCATTTTTTTGTTTGCATATGTGGAGTATTCTACCAGCTCCTGGTAGAGTGTATCCATCTTCTCCACCGTCAATTCCCGTGTCTCTGAAGACTGTTCTTCAACTAATTTTTCTTCCCTTTACCTAGGAAACACTTTGTTAGTGAGTTCCTTTATGCATTGAAACCACAGTGTCCTTCTCCACTCCGAGGATCAGTGGATGAATCTCTCTCATCCACCTCTCCCTGGTGTCGCTGGGTTCTTCCATTTGCCCCCGCGTTATCCCAAGGTCCATCAATCTGGTGACGGCCCAAAGAACAACCGTTTTGGGTACGTCAGTTGTCACTAACATCCTGATTTTCTCCTTCCCGCTCAATCCAGAGTCCTCCTGCTCTGGAACAAGTCAAGATGGGAGTCCACCGGTCATTCACAGTGCAGGCTTCTGCAAAACAAAAGTCACTACACACTAACGTTTGAACTTTCCCTGAATACAGCCTCTGTTCACACTTCGTGTGAGGATTTCAGCCTCGCTGGCCAAGGGTCAAGGCCCAGGACCTACAATGCCCTTCTACATTGCGCTCTCGTCGCCGGCTCTAGGGAACTGCACAGTGCAGATTATGGCTGCTCGCAGGTCCATCGCTGTACTCGGCAGACTGATTACCCACAGTCCATTGTCACTTCCCAGCCTACGATGATAGAGGGCGCACCAAGTGTCACGATATCTATTTCAATTTCAAGGTACACAAGCACTTGGGTAATTATCCCTTTACTGTTCGCCACGCAGCAAAGGCAGGTCTGATCTGGAGGTGGCACTAGATCGGAGAAGTACCCCGAGTAAAAGGTAATCTATATGTGAACTTTATTGAAATCTAGCCTGTCCTTAAATTTAATCGCGATTTTCTTTTTGGTCCCTGCTTATAAGCCAAATGCAAATTTCAATTTCTGGATGACACATGATATTAAACAAGATTCCCTTAACAAAACTTTTGAAACATTGGCTCTTAAGTGTATACAGAAAGCGGGAGGAATCACTTGCAGATTTCTCTGCGAGGACCAGAACAGCGATCTCGGAAATTAATGTTCATAAAGTTGTGCCACGTGTGTAGATACACTATTCTTTAACTGGTTAATGTGTGTTCAGTGAAAGTTCAATAAATTATGTTCCCTTACTTCGTGAAGAAGTAAAGTCATCGGACGAGGCAACGTACGCTGNCTCAGTGAAAGTTCAATAAATTATGTTCCCTTACTTCGTGAAGAAGTAAAGTCATCGGACGAGGCAACGTACGCTGAAATATTATTTTCTATTGCCGGAAATAACGTATAGCGGGCAGTCTTGCAGTTAAGCGGATCAGAGCAATCGCGGAGAGCTCACACAAGATATATGTAGCAGGAAATGACTGCAGTAAACATAGCAGAGAAAATATAGAAACCCTGACAATAAGTCAGGATAAAGCTGGCTATATGCCCACAGTCACTAGCAACCGCTGCTTGACTTTTCAAGTTACCACTGTAACTGCCCGAGAACACTCCGAGTGAAGATGCATTTGATTTCTTTGATGGCTCAATACGGCAGATTAATTACTTGAAAAATTTTGCCCAAAAGAATTTCGCAAACACTCATTATTTTTTTAAGAAATTTAAACTGAAATATTTTAGCAAAAATGACCGCTTTATCTTATCTTCTCAGTACGAATGTAGATAACACAATAAAAATAACGAATGGCAAAATTGTTTCTGTCGTGAAAGTTAATTATAATGCTGCAGCCATGTATGTGCATACTACGCGTTTTTTTATGCAGGTCACTGCATAATACTTTCAACCCCGTTCACAGAATTTTTGTGAAATCTGAAATTAAAATGCTAACCTAGATAAACCGTTTCGCGTTTAATTTTTATTCGAGTCACAGACTTTAGGATGTTGGCGTAACCTGAACTTACGTAACACGTGACCTAACGTACTTAGTTTTGGGAGCAGAAGATTTCGTTAGGTGTGATGTATGTAATGTTATGTCATGTGTGTAATGTCANTAACGTACTTAGTTTTGGGAGCAGAAGATTTCGTTAGGTGTGATGTATGTAATGTTATGTCATGTGTGTAATGTCACGTATGTAATGTTATGTCATCTGTCAAATGATAACGCAGGAGTCCTAAGGCCAGCTCAACGAGGACAGAAACCTCGCGTGGAGCAAAAGGGCAAAAGCTGGCTCCATCCCGACACTCAGCATGAGTAGCGACTGCGAAAGCACGGCCTGTCGATCCTTTTGGCTTGAGGAGTTTTCAGCTAGAGGTGTCAGAATCCGTCTTGATTCAACCATAGATTAAATGTGAGGTGGATCGGTTTTAGTTTTCTGATCATGTCTTCAGCATTAAATTTTGCATTTATTTATTTTTAATCGTAAACACGGGATTTTAAGAATGAAATTACATTTTGGGTAACTTGAATACATGAGAAATATTTGCGTTACAATTTAGTCAAAATTAATATATATTGTAATATATAGTAGTCAAAAGTATTGTAGCAGCATACTGAAATACTTATGTAGTAGACAGCGTGCTACCTCACCACGCGATGTTGAAAGTTGTGTAAGAATAAAAACAGTTCATCATCAGGAAAAGGGATGTAAAATGTACTTTTAAATTATTACCAGTACGTTTTTGCGATTCCACAAATTGGTGTAGGCTACTATAGGAGTAGTTACCTCTCAAAAATGATTAATTTATTTATTCGACACTTATTTTGCAATACTTATAGCCAAAATATAAACCAGCTTCTGGTGCAACTTTAGAATGGAAAATGTGATATTTTACACGATCTGTGGTTGTTCTTTTATTAAATAATAAATCAGAGATGTGCTNTCTTTTATTAAATAATAAATCAGAGATGTGCTTTTTTTAAAATTAAAAACAAAAAATTATTCCTTTAATTAGATGATGTTTGACGTCATGCATATTCAAAACTTTTTAAATATTAAAAGCGTTTCATTTTTCGCAGCCAAAACAGTCCATTTTAGAAGACTGTTCTTACGCCTGAGCAAGAACAATGAGCATGTACCTATTTTTCTTTTGCGCGTGTACCCAACGTTGACTTACCCCACACAAATACAACAGCCGAAGTCACATGGTAATAAATGACGAACGTGTTTGTTTATATAATAATTTTCAAAATACAAGAAATTTTATACAAATAAAATAGTTTTACCTTTTTAAATATAATAAAATTGCAATCAAAATTTGTTACAGTTAGTGTACAAACATCTCAAAGCACTGTTTACTAAACACGGTTCTAATTTCTAATCCTATCCACGTTGTTTATGATATTCGTATTGGCAGAAAAACAGTTACATTTTGGGGACGCAGACACTGGCTTTGCGCAGCTATCGTTATCACCACTCTACGAAAATGAGCTGTCGCTAAGAACGACAGTGAATGTATCTTAATAAATGGAACAAAACTAAATGCCTCCTGCTAAGGTTACTTCTACGACAGGTTGGGAAGATCAATTTTAAAAGTTTGGCATCGAAACATTTTCGCCACTAGGTAAGCGCTAGTGTCGCGTGTGTACCAGTTTTTTTTTCTATTTTATACGTTAAATAAAGGGACAATTGCAATAAACATAAAACAAATATAAAATAGCTTCGTGACTAAGTAAAATACTTATCTTTTATTATTTGCGTANCAATTGCAATAAACATAAAACAAATATAAAATAGCTTCGTGACTAAGTAAAATACTTATCTTTTATTATTTGCGTAGCTTAACATTTTATTTTAAAGTGACCTCTTTGGAACACTGCGTATCTAGCGGCGGAAATTTTCTCTATTCTTCCATAAGAAAACTCGTTCTGTTCCTAACCTGAGTAGAATTAACCTTACTCCTGCCGATACGGACTTTGGCGTCAGGCGCTTGTTGATTGCCTCTTGTCGCTAGGAACGGAACGGAACGGGTTGCTCACCAAGCGAGCGACGTTGCTATAGGAAACTGTCCTCCAGAAGAAAAACAAGATGGCTGGCTTGTTTACGAAAGCAAGTGATATCGTTAGTACTGGAACATCGCTTTCCAATTCACTATAATCGAGTGGTGTTTTAATTCTGAAGTGTTTAAAGGTAAGTTCTGTTTAACTTTTAAATCCTTTTACGTAACNCTATAATCGAGTGGTGTTTTAATTCTGAAGTGTTTAAAGGTAAGTTCTGTTTAACTTTTAAATCCTTTTACGTAACGTATAGGTGATAAAATAAATCAATTATATTACTAACTAACTACTCCGTCAAAAAATTGGGTTTCAACGTTATCAGCACAGTTATTTAGAATACTTAATACTTTTAACTAGAAATACTCTTCCATGAGAAAATCGCAAATTTTCAATTTATTATCTCAAAATGCCTGTTTTGTGAGCTTATAACTGAAATTCATCTTGTCCCCAAATTGTTTCTTGAATTTTGGAACACTTCCAAACTACTACCAATTTCTATCAGAAATGGAAATATATAGCTCATACGTATTTACATCATTACTGTTATTCATAACGTAGTAGCAAAAAAACTTGCAAAGAATACCATCACCATTCAAAAATTCACTGCAGATTGAAAACTTTGGATCACATGTTGCCTGCAAATTAAAATGACGTGTGTGAAGAGGTACTAATATTGTTCGGTGTGATAGCATTTAATCAAGACATAGTATGTGTTAATCCACATAATGTAATATCACACACACACCCACAAGCGAAGGAAATCTTGTGCTATCGCCAAAAAACTAGGTTAGGATAGAAAAGTTTAGATTATGCAAACAGCCTAAAAGCTGAGACTCAACTAATAATAAGCGTGAAACGGTTTAGCTATGTTAGCATTTTATTTCACGTTTATTCCATGAACGCTTGTATGATATACTGGCTTACCCGGCCACGCGTTGCTGTGGCATAAAGNAACTCTTTCAGCAGTTCGTCGTGGATGCGTACTGCAAGGCGGAGGCCTTGAGGATATGGTTCATCAGGAATAACCACGTCAGGAATTACCCGGCCACGCGTTGCTGTGGCATAAAGGATTTTGATTATTTCTGTGAAATTAATTGAAGGAAGTATATGTANCTTACCCGGCCACGCGTTGCTGTGGCATAAAGGATTTTGATTATTTCTGTGAAATTAATTGAAGGAAGTATATGTATATATTGAGAACCACAAACTGAAATGTTCAAACAGACGGCTGTCAGAAAAGGCGCTTCCTGACGCGAAAGCATGGTAAAAATTAGCTTTTTGCAGATTTTAGTACCTTTGCAGGTAATACAGANTAACGTACTTAGTTTTGGGAGCAGAAGATTTCGTTAGGTGTGATGTATGTAATGTTATGTCATGTGTGTAATGTCATGTATGTAATGTTATGTCATCTGTCAAATGATAACGCAGGTGTCATAAGGCCAGCTCAGCGAGGACAGAAACCTCGCGTGGAGCAAAAGGGCAAAAGCTGGCTCCATCCCGACACTCAGCATGTGTAGGGACTGCGAAAGCACGGCCTATCGATCCTTTTGGCTTGAGGAGTTTTCAGCGAGAGGTGTCAGAATCCGTCTTGATTCAACCATAGATTAAATGTGAGGTGGATCGGTTTTAGTTTTCTGATCATGTCTTCAGCATTAAATTTTACATTTATTTATTTTTAATCATAAACACGGGATTTTAAGAATGAAATTACATTTTGGGTAACTTGAATATATGAGAAATATTTACGTTACAATTTAGTCAAAATTAATATATATTGTAATATATAGTAGTCAAAAGTGTTGTAGGAGCATACTGAAATACTTATGTAGTAGATAGCGTGCTACCTCACCACGCGATGTTGAAAGTTCTGTAAGAATAAAAACAGTTCATCATCAGGAAAAGGGATGTAAAATGTACTTTTAAATTATTACCATTACGTTTTTGCGATTCCACAAATTGGTGTAGGCTACTATAGAAGTAGTTACCTCTCAAAAATAATTAATTTATTTATTCGACACTTATTTTGCAATACGTATAGCCAAAATATAAACCAGCTTCTGGTGCAACTTTAGAATGGAAAATGTGATATTTTACACGATCTGTGGTTGTTTTTTTATTAAATAATAAATCAGTGATGTGCTTTTTTAAAAATTAAAAACAAAAAATTATTCCTTTAATTAGATGATGTTTGACGTCATACGTATTCAACACTTTTCAAATATTAAAAGCGTTTCATTTTTCGCGCCTGAACAAGAACAATGAGCATAGACCTATTTTTTAGTCTTTTGCGCGTGTACCCAACGTTAACTTACCCCACACCAATACAACAGCCAATGTCACATGGTTATAAATGACGAACGTGTTTGTTTATATAATAATTTTCAAAATTAAAAGCCAAAATCAGACACTATCAAACAGTAATTAGACCACAAGCAACATACGGTGCAGAAACCTTGACATTAAAAAAGGTAGGACAACGAGAAGAACTCGAGAAAAAAGAGAGACGGATCCTCAGGAAAATTCTAGGCCCAAGAAGAACAGAAGACGGAACATACAGATGCAAAAGCAACAACGAACTTTATACCAAAGTAGAACCAATTACAGAGAACATTAGAAAAAAACGGCTAAAATTCTATGGCCACCTACAACGAATGGACAATTACAGACTAACCAAAAAGATTATTTTTGATCACAACAGTCTAAAAACACCCACCAATTGGCTACAAGAAGTCAGAAACGAACTAAAATCACTTTCAATTACAGAAGAAAACACGAGAGACCGTGAAACCTTCAGAAGCTTGGTCGACACTGCAAAATTTGAACCCAAAATCAGAAGGAAAAACAACTACACCTTCACGGAGGAAAGAAAACAAAGACAGTCACAACTCGTGAAGGAATATTGGGCAGCAAGAAAACTCAGCCAAAATGGTTCCAAGCGCTCTTAAATAGGGCAAATTCAAATGAAATTTTTTTTTTCAAAATACAAGAAATTTTATACGAATAAAATAGTTTTACCTTTTTAAATATAATAAAATTGCAATCAAAATTTGTTACAGTTATTGTACAAACATCTCAAAGCACTGTTTACTAAACACGGTTCTAATTTCTAATCCTATCCACGTTGTTTATGATATTCGTATTGGCAGAAAAACAGTTACATTTTGGGGACGCAAACACTGGCTTTGCGCAGCTATCGTTATCAGCACTCTACGAAAATGAGCTGTCGCTAAGAACGACAGCGAATGTATCTTAATAAATGGAACAAAACTANCGTTTTGGGGACGCAAACACTGGCTTTGCGCAGCTATCGTTATCAGCACTCTACGAAAATGAGCTGTCGCTAAGAACGACAGCGAATGTATCTTAATAAATGGAACAAAACTAAATGCCCCCTGCTAAGGTTACTTCTACGACAGGTTGGGAAGATCAATGTTAAAAGTTTGGCAACGAAACATTTTCGCCACTAGGTAAGCGCTAGTGTCGCGTGTGTACCAGTTTTTTTTCTATATTATACGTTAAATAAAGGGATAATTGCAATAAACATAAAACAAATATAAAATAGCTTCGTGACTAAGTAAAATACTTATCTTTTATTATTTGCGTAGCTTAACATTTTATTTTAAAGTGACCTCTTTGGAACACTGCGTATCTAGCGGCGGAAATTTTCTCTATTCTTCCATAAGAAAACTCGTTCTGTTCCTAACCTGAGTAGAATTAACCTTACTCCTGCCGATACGGACTTTGGCGTCAGGCGCTTGTTGATTGCCTCTTGTCGCTAGGAACGGAACGGAACGGGTTGCTCACCAAGCGAGCGACGTTGCTATAGGAAACTGTCCTCCAGAAGAAAAACAAGATGGCTGGCTTGTTTACGAAAGCAAGTGATATCGTTAGTACTGGAACATCGCTTTCCAATTCACTATAATCGAGTGGTGTTTTAATTCTGAAGTGTTTAAAGGTAAGTTCTGTTTAACTTTTAAATCCTTTTACGTAACATATAGGTGATAAAATAAATCAATTA
>NQII01003029.1:23451-109176 GCA_002778355.1 Clitarchus hookeri | reverse complement strand
GGGGGGGGGGGCGTTTGTGAACTCTGACCAGCTATAGTATATTCGCGGTTTCTTCACAATTTTAGAATCAATTATTTGAAAAATCACTTTATGTATGACGTGTTAGTTTTTTCCCTAAATATGTCATATATCTCCAGCTTTTTATACATCTGCTTACATCAAAGTGTATCATTCGTGTTTAAATCGAACGTTTTCTTATATTTTAACCACGCATTATGTTATATCGTCTGTAATTGATGTAAGTAACAAAACTGAGAAAATAGGTGCGTTTGTAATGCCTAGTAAAAATAGTTCTCACGCTGAATATTATTTAAGTAAGTGCACACGATAGCTGTGTGTTTTTCCATGTGGTGTAATTTTCTAAACTATGTTAATTTTTTGTTTGCACGAGGCGGAGGAATATCCTGGAAGTAGAACTTTAACAGGGCTTCGGGATAAGTTGGAANGGATTTTCTCACGAGGGGAATCGTGCCGGGACGTTGCCGCTGGTCAGCGGGTTTTCTCGTCCTTGCATTCCGGCGTTGCTCCATATTCACCTCACTTGTCCCCCGTCGGCTCTCAAGATCTCAATGTTAAGGGCACTGCCTTCCAGCTGGCAGCTGTGAAATTAAAATAGGAAATACCATATTAAGGAAATGTAGCCTCAATGCGTTAATTGTAAAGATAGGCATTTCAAACCAAATGTATTCTCCACGAATTTTTAAGGATAAGAACCCTAACAGCGCATATTTTCAATACTAGATAGGCAAAAGGTACTTTTTTGTAAACAATAATAAATTTTTCTTTGCAAACAGTTTATACGTATTATGGAAATATCTCCGATATGGGGAACTTCTTCTAAAAATTCGTGAAGAATAAATTTTGTTTGAAAAACCTATCTTTAAAATTAGCGCACTGAGGCTAAATTTCCTTAACATGGGATTTCCTATTTAAATTTCGCTGCTGCCAACCAGCAGGCAGTGCCCTTAAGAGCCGCCCAAATCTCTCCACTCTCTCCACAACAATTAAGTTCACAGAAATGGAAATACCGTGTGTATTGTAAACTGCAGCAACGCGCGACTTTAATACTTTCAGACTAGCTTTAATTAATGGTTTCAGGTGTTGCAAATAAGACATTTTTGTAATGCATGTTATACTTCAAGTAGACACAGTAATTGTTCCACTGTCACAACCAATCATCTACAGTTTTCATGTTCCGCTTCATGTTCCGCTGTTGAAGTCAATAACTATTCATAACCTTGAACAGTTACACAATTTTCGAATCGGTTACGCACAGAGAAGATCAATGGCTATTGATAGAAACCTGAAAAATTCTCGAGTTCAATGACCTGTAGGCTATATATACTCCATTCTCGTATGTAAAATCATGAAGATATCACTGTTCATTGGTTGCTTGTTGTATTAGCGGAAGACGGTGATTCGGTCTGCATTTTACTGTGTATTTATTATTGGCTCAGAGTTGTCCAGGAGGTGTAATTTAACGGGCGGACCAATAGTATTAGCAATACAAACGTACGGGGTTTTGAATTCTAGCTTGTTCCGAAATGAAATCGCGAATTTTTCAGGTCTCTAGCCATTGAATATTGTAGTTGAGAGATTTGGGTAACTCTGAACTTCTGGGTCTTGGGAGCCAATGAGAGTGAAGCGAGGCGAGCATGGAGCAGCGCTAGAATGCAGGGGAGGGGGGAAACCGGAGATCCGCGAGAAAACCCGCCGACCAGAGGCATCGTATGGCACGATTCCCTCATGTGAAAATCCGCGAGCGATGCCGCCAGGAATCGAACCCAGTTCGTCAATTTGGGAGGCGAGCAGTCAAGCTACTACGCCACCGCGGCCCCTCCAAGAGTAAAGTAACGGAGAGTAGCAGCTGAGCAAATAAAGATTAATGTGTTTTTGGAACGAGCATGATGTAAATAGTTAGCCTGCTATGTTTGCACATTCTCTATGTACTGATTATGCTACCGGTGTAAATCCCGAATTAATTTATCACTTTCCACAACTTATTTTTCTGTTTTCAAATTGAATAATTATATAATTAAATAACTTTACTTATCATAACTTAATTACAAAAATTCTGTCCAAAAAATGCAGCAGTTAAACAAATTCATTTTAAATAAGAAATACAAATTTTATAACTTGTCGTTTATAATTTTCCAGGGTAGCCAGAATGTCAATTCCCTTTCCGTTCGTCTATTTCTATACAGCTTCTCGCCATTTTCAGGTTACCCTTCGTTAATCGCTGAAATGTTTAACGTAACAGTTTTACGCTGGCAAGATGCTCAGTTTTGGGACACCTCAAGAACGAGTAAAGCATTTACTCAAAGTGTTCTGCCGGAGCAAAGAAGTGAAGTTTAGTCGCGGAATAACGTTTTGGAACGCCGCAATGAGGACTTTGAGTGTAGCTCGTGCAAGACTGCTGCGGAAATTTCTGTGTCCATTAAAAATGAAACTTGCCCTGCCATAAGCTACATTGCTTCCTTACATTTATCTGGATTACAAGCAGAGAGCAACGTAACCTCAACAACAGTTTTCGTAAATAGGCGAAGGATTTTTTCGCACAGTTAATTGGACTATGTATCCTGTTCCATAGAAAAGAACATTTGGTTGGAATACGGTAAACCCTGCACTTCTTTGTCTGAAAGCCAGCCAATACTGAAAGACCAAATAGGATGGCATTAGGTGAGAACAGAGTTCAACACATAACGAACGGCATCTCTGCACTGGTCGATGTAAGCGACTCACGNACGGTATCTCTGCACTGGTCGATATAAGCGACTCACATGTAACTTCGCTTTAAAGCTAGTAAAAGTGTGCCGATCCCAATGTGTTAACTAATCCAGGACGTTAAAGGCTGTTCACAGTAAACTGAGTAATTTTGTAAGCTCTGTTTCAGATATACTTGTACGCACATTGTGTATTCTTCTATCACATGTACAATTAACATTTCCATGTTTCAGATCACTATGTTCATGCGTCGACCAAGTGTATCTGTGAATTTACTGTAATAGTAAATATTTTACCAATTTGCTGATTCTTACACTTATAAGCTTTAAAAAAACAAAACGCAATATGAATTATTTCAGCTATCACAAATATTACGCAACACTTTGAATTCAACGTTAAACTGTGACGCTACTTTCCCCTACGTCGTTACCAACTTTACTGACCGTGTGCCAGTCATTGTGCCCGTTAAAATATGTGCATGTAGGAGCAGTGACATTTTTTGGAGGTTAGTATCGAAAGTGCTTGCATGAAAGGAAATAACGTTCACCATATTTTACTGAATGTATGCGTGTAATTTTTTCCCCCAGGTACAGATATGTGGCACGGATGAACTCGCGTCAGTGCAGGCCATCAGGATGAGAGTGGTATCGCGAGAGATGAGTCTGCAGAGACTGCACATATACCTTCCCAGCATCACAACTCTCAACCTGGACGGCAGCATTCTAGTCTCACTCAGGTAAGCATCCAGCTTAAAAAAAAATGACCCGATAAGTTCTATTCGGTCTGTTGAATAAGACCCCTTTGATATCAGAATCATCAACGTCGGTAATTTTGCAAACAAACCCATTCAACCCCAGTGTCAGGATCGTGTAGACGTCGAACTGTGAGGATGTAATACGCCGATGCTGCAACCTCAGCGGTCCACTGCCCAATGATAGTCCTTGTGGGTAACTGATTCTTAAACCACGCTACTAGTCTAGGTTATAACCGGTTCATATTACTATCGCTGCACAGTCTACAACACATTCATCGTCATAACCAAACCACTGCAGTGTCAAACATAAGTAGGACATGAATGAATAATGCTTTCTTATTTTGAAAACACTGAATTTATAAAGGCATGTGGACCTGAACTGGTTAATGACCTTAACCACTTGACGAGTTATACAATGAGTGGCGGCCCGAGAATTTCGCGGTTTCATTCGTCGAGTGAGCGAGTGAAGAGATTTGGGCGGCTCCTAACAACGAGGTCTTGAGAGCCGACGAGGGTGCTTGAAGTGAGCATGGAGCAGCGCTGGATTGAAAGGGCGGTTGGAAAACGGGATATCTCCGAGAAACCCCGGCCGACCAGCGGCATCGTCCGTCATGTGAAAATCCGGGAATAGCCCGGCCGGGGATTGAACCCGGTTCGCCTTGCTGGGAGGCGAGCAGGCTAACCGCTTGGCCACCGCGGCCCCTTCATTTTTCGATAAAACCGATTTCAACCGTTATGTTTTTTTACTGTATCGTTATGATTAGACAGCACAGTAGTTTAGACATGTCATATGAGCCAGTAATGGACGGGAATCAATAGCTGTAACATAATTATGAGCAAAGCAGTAAGAATATTTCTCAGTGGATCAACAACCAATAAAAAAACTATAGTGGCCCGAGTGCATAGAAGACAACAAATTCTAGCCAACTGTGAAAGGAATCCATTAAATGCTCAGGGCTCTACCAATAAGGGATCTTCGGCACCATGCGGAAGTCAATCAGAAATAAACGCCCACTTCCAAGTCAATGCACAGTTAGTGAACGGACGAATATGCCTACAACATAGGAACCACCACGCCAGTATCCTGTTAGAGTAGGCCATTAGGTAAAAGCTGCTGGATTACTGTCTGTTAGTATTACTCAGGTCCTGCAATGCGTGTCGGATGAGCAGAGATCCGATGACATGCAAAGCTGACAAATTCACAAAACACATTGGGGTCTGTCTGACCATATTTACTGGCATTCAAGACAGTAAGAAGTGAGTCGTCTATACCCATCACTTGCGGTGAACTTTGTTTCTGGAGGTCTCGGCGTTCCACTTACACACTGTCCGACAAACTAGTGCACTTTTTTACATTTTTTTTTATTACAGTTACTTCCATGACAAAATATTTTCTGTTGACATACTGCTTGGCAGTTTCACTGTTACATACTGGTCAGGCTGACAGCTGAGTGTGTTTATGTAAATATCACATGCGGCGAGGGCAGGCACCGTTGCATCTATGGAAATAACTGTATATAGGACTGCATTCAAAACTGTAAAAAAAAAAAAAAANTGGTCTAGTGGTCAGACTACTCTCCTCCCACGTAGGCGAACCTGGTTCTATTCCCGGCGTGGTCGCTCCCGGATTTTCGCGCGTGGGAATCGTGCCCTGACGATGCAGCTGGTCGGCGGGTTTTCTCGGTATTCTCTCGTTTTCCCCTCGCCCTTGCGTTCCGGCACTTTGCTCCTCCCTCATCGGCCCTCACGTCCTCGATGTTAAAATAGCCGCCCAAAAACTCTCCACTCCGCTCGGCGTCCCTGAAACCGCCGTAGCGCGTAGTGCGTAAGAGGCCGTAGGGGCTCTTCACGCTCGTCGCGCACGGACATTGAGGATTCCCTGATGCGAGGATGTGTGAGTGTGTGTGTCGTACAGGGATCTGGGTTGCGGCTTGATCAACCTGAGGATCCTGCACGTCTGCCGCTGCGATCTGGAGTCCTTGGATGGCCTCCTGGGGCTCACAGGCCTGGAGGAGCTGCACGCCGACGGCAACCGGGTGGACGACGTCGACTCCTGTGTCTGCCTGACGCGAGTTCGGCTGCTCGACCTCAGCAGGTGACAGAAGGCGTATTTTCGCCGTTTAGTTGGTATCGAGCCCCACTGATAGAAACGTTTTGTTGAATAAAACAAAGGTTTTTTTTTTTTTGCAATTAATATAGTTCTTTTATTTTTGTTAAGACCTCCATCCCTCACGAACTCAGATACGCCCCTCAGGTGTTCCATGTAACGCTATGCAGCCTCTGCATTTCGGTAAATGCGTTTGCAGTGGGGGGTTGCAAACGCGCTGCAAGCAGTTTGCAGGTGTTTGCAGTTATTTTTCCATCCCAGTCACGAGAATGGTTACATCAGACGTAATTTCCTGGTGTTTTATTAGGTGCGAGATAGAGGAGTGTTCAGTTGTGTTAAAAGAAGATGTTACAGTATTTCGTGAAGAGTGTGGAAACATTCAGCCAAATTAATTGTTTTTATAGGCGTGATACAAGATAGTCCATTCACGGTTACTTCCAACATTTCTGAAGCCCTGCTTAAGTTAAACTTCCAGGATATTCCTCCGCCTCAAAGCTTAAACTAGCTCTAGAAAATCACTCCAAAGGAACAATGCACCGAATTCTTGCGCACTCAGTGTAATAATATTTTGAGGCATTACCAACTCTCATCCCTTTTTATTCATATTAATTTTAAATGAAAAAAACTTAATTTATAGATAAAATATAAGAAAATTCTATTTTACCAAAAACAAGATATGTTAACTTAGAAGTATAAAACGCTTTTGACACACGAGATACTTAGGAAACAACCAAGTACTTCGTACAAGGGGTGACTTTTAAAATCTTTCTTTCAGAATGTGTGAAGAAACCTCTTTGTTGGTGAAACCAAATTACTTTGTTGTTGTCATTTGGTTGCCCCAATCTACGATTTGGTTGGTGCAACTAAATATTTGTCTGCCTCCACGTACATTGAACAGTTTCAGCTAATGTTAAAGAAAATTCCAATCCCACCGACACTCAAACCTAGATAGTCTGCTGAATATTTCATCGGCCATTGCTCATAGCTTTCGCCATATCTCCGGTTCTTTTGTCCACAGAGATATCATCAGGTGTATCGATGAATGGTTGTTAACGGCCCTTGATGTTCAAGGTCGTGACCTTATTTACGTCCACCTATAACAACAGTGGACAGAATAAATATTGAATCAGTTTATCAAGCCCATTCCCGTATTTTAAGGTCGCTTGGTGTTTTTTTTAGCCCTGTAATATATTGGAAGGGTAGGTTTTTCATCTTATGCCCCTTGTTCACCAAACATCGATTAAAATCAATGGTTTGAATCTATAAGGTTTTAAAACCATGGGGAAATAAATAAATGGTTGCCCGTACGACATATGGCCATCGTGAGATAAGTATTGAAGGAAGATGGCTGAACGTTTCCACACTCATCACGAAATACTGTAACATCTTCTTTTAATGCAACTGAACACTCCTCTATCTCGCACCCAATAAAACACCAGGAAATTACGTCTGATGTAACCATTCTCGTGACTTGGATAGAAAAATAACTGCAAACACCTGCAAACTGCTTGCAGCGCGTTTGCAACCCCCCACTGCAAACGCATTTACCGAAATGCAGAGGCTGCATAACGTTACATGGAACTCCTGAGGGGCGTATCTGAGTTCGTGAGGGGTGGAGGTCTTAACAAAAATAAAATAACTATATTTGATTTCTAATTTATTCACACAGTTAATATTTACAGCGTTAAATTATCTGTATCCACTATTACTCTTTTTATTTAACAGTGAGCGCAATATTTAATGTCTATTTCAGTTCTTATTAACGTCCTTCTTAATTGTCTCTATTGTTAAAGTCAGTTAACTCATACTCATCAATAACACGTGTTCAGTCTATCTGTTGTCACCATTTGCATTGTCTTTCACTCACCCATCTAGTCCAATAGTCCAGCCTGTCAGCCGCACTCTTCACTGCTTGATACTCGCAGTCGCAAATTTCCCTTCCGCTGATCACTTCTCTCGCTGCTCGTCTTCTATCGCTCGGAACTCAGCAACTTATTCACTCATCAACTCCTACAACTGAACTCCCGGCTCGGAGGCCTGTCACACTTTTATAGCGTTCGCTCTGAGCATCTGGAAGGTTCGACGAACCCAGAGTCACGCTGAGATAACGAGGTCAGTAATTGAGAGCATTATTAAGATAAACGCAGAAATAAATACAACCAGGGTTAGCAGCGCGCGACACAAAAAAAGTATTATTTTGTCGGCTCGCTTTCTGTATCAGATACGCGGCCACCGGCCTGTCGCTCGCCTGTTCATTCAAAACAATCCTTTGACTTGCTGCCGCCGCTATCATATAACTGCTGTCCTTCACTTCCACTCGCTCGCGCGGGATGCGACGCAGCGAGCGCGTAACAATCATATTCTACCAATTCAACAACGAAAACGAGCCTAAAAGACTTATCTTCTTTCTGTTGTCCCTTCGTTCTTTGTAAGAGGACTGGCTGATCAGTCAGTTTCTGGTCTGAGATAATGAGTAAGAGTCCTATTCAGCAGAGGGTTTGGTCTGGGTTTCATTTTTTTTTGTAAACAGCGAACTTTCACACACACTCTAATCCTTTTTGTGGAAGGATTCAGTAATTGCGTAATAGTTAGCGGCAAGTGTATTTTGCAAGTTATTTTTTAGTAGCAGACAAGNTTGTGGAAGGATTCAGTAATTGCGTAATAGTTAGCGGCAAGTGTATTTTGCAAGTTATTTTTTAGTAGCAGACAAGAATTCGACCCCTTTTACTCCAATGTGCCATTGTAGTCTATTCACGATTTGTTCACACATTTTGAAACAAACCTTTTAAATATAAACCCATGTATGACGTGTTTAGTTGCTTCTTGAATATGGCACTTATTGCAAGCGTTTTATACTTGTGTTTCATACGTGGCAGCGTACAGAAGTGCAGAACGCGGCTCGAATAAAGTCGACCAATCCGGACGGGGAGCGTAATGTCGGCAACCTTTCTCCTGGACGACATTTCTCCATCGGCGTAACTGCTGTCCGTGTAAAAGGTTTTGGCCTTCTCCCCTCTCCTACTGCCGCCACGCACGCCAACTGGACCCCGCGTTCGCCGAACACGCAGCGGACTTTGGCTCCCCAAGTTGTGGACGCTGGGAGCCAATATCCAATGAAATAACGTTGCATGCTGTCCGCGATAAACAGGGTATTTTCGAAAGCCCTGCTCATGATCTACTTGTGTAGTTCAATCACTGTCACTTCCAACCTGAAGCCCTGCGATAGTTCTACTTCCAGGATATTCCTCCTCCTCATGCAAAGAAAGTTTAACTGAATATAGAAAATCACGAAAAGGAACAACGCACCGCGTTCGTGTGCACTTATCTCTTACTGGGCATTACCAACAAAGCTATTTTCTACCTGGTTTTATTATCATTAGTAGAGACACCTGAAGAATTTGCGGATTCATTTTGGGACAAGCTAGAATTAAAAAACACGTGCTTTTGACAACTCCTGGAGAACGCTGACCCAATCGTCGCCTTCCACTGTGACAGCAGACAACCAATGTGCAATTGACNCAACTCCTGGAGAACGCTGACCCAATCGTCGCCTTCCACTGTGACAGCAGACAACCAATGTGCAATTGACATCGGCGTATGTGTACATAAGACTGCAGAGTTTAGCCTGCAGGTCATTGAACTCGCGAATTTTTCAGGTGTCTAATCATTAGTTATAATGGAAAAATTGTAATTTATCGATAAAACATAATGAAAAGTTTAATTTAATCAAAAATATGATACCAAACTCTTCATGCATAGGGTGATCTTTCAAAGGTTTGATTCAAAAAGTGTGGAAAAACCGTGAATAGACCATATGCACATTATTTTATTCAACCATATTATGTAAAATTGACATCGTCATGAGCTTAATCACTTTATTAAAAATACAATTATTATAAAAATTAACATTTTAGAGTTTTGCTAATTGTTACATGCATATGAATTAAAAAGCAGATAGTAAAATAAACCGTGTTAGTATTCACAATTGTTAACCTAGCACTTTTAATTCAACGTTAAGACATGGAATTACTTTCCCTCCGTCATTAGCAACTTAATCGAACGCATACCTACTAGTGTGCCCATTTAAACACATGCAAGTAGCTAACGTTAAATGTTTTACACTATTCCCTCGTTAAGTTCGAAATCACTGACTCAGTTCTTCTACAACAGCTACTCTTGGATTATTTTACGGTGTTTGGTTTTAATGCTGTGGTTTTTTGGGGAGAAAAAAAACAGCCTTACAAATGTGTACGTCTTTACTGGCATTGGTTTTCATTTAATTACTAACCGTTAGAGACCAGAAAAATTCGCGGATTCATTTCGGGACAAGCTAGAATTCAAAACACGTGTGTTAATAAAACTTCAGCCATTGGTCCACACAGTGTTTCACACTTCCTGGAAGCGCTGGCCCAATCGTCGCCTTCCACCGTGGCAGCAGACAACCAATGTGCAGTTTATATCGGCGTATTTGTACGTAAGACTGTAGAGTCTAGCTTGCAGGTCATTGAACTCGCGAATTTTTCAGGTCTCTACTAACCGTTATTAGAATGATCATTAAGTGGAACAAAAATATTACTAACACGACCTTAAAAATTCTAAATAAGTAGAAATTAATGTCATGGCCAAGAAAATTTCGAGAATTCAATACCACGTAGGCTAGACTACAGATTCGAGTGTATTTCTGAGTTTCAGCTGATCGATCATTGGCTGCCGACACAGTTAGTGGCAGGTTTTACCACAATCCAGGGAGAAAAGGATTTGTTCCTTATTTTTTTACAATTAACTGTTGAATTAGCATTTTCAAAGGGCTGTATAAAAGACAGTGATCCATTTGTGAAAGCATTTAAAATTAAAATTTGCTATAAAAGTATTTCGCCAAATTTTTTGGTCTCTTAATTAACACTTTTTGCACTATGCACAGTGCTTATATGGTAAAGGTGTTAAATTAAAAAAAACCTTATTAATTAGTTCGGTAAACACGAAACATAAAATTAAATTTACGTCCTTCAAAAAATATTGTTCAACTTTCAAAAACTAGCTTTATCACAGAAAAAATATAATGTTGTTGCAACAAAAAACTTTCATAGATTATATTTCTTTTTAGGACCATATAAATTTACTCGATTTATTTAACATTTGAATGTTGTTTTAACGCAAAGGAAATACGAGAAAATTTTAACACAATTGTAAACATCAGTCCAGCGCAAAATTTGTTTTGCCGCAACATATGTAAACACCACCTTAATTTTTAAAGTACAGTAAGGAGGTAAAGTTGTCAAAAAGTACTTGATATTATATTTAGATTAATATCATACCAGTATATTATATTAGCAGCAACATTAGTTACTGACACCTCTCAAATAACAAAGAAATTACTGTACTTGTAACATTTATACAGTTGGCACAACATTAGACTTTTATCTACATCTATGCAGTTGGCACAACATTAGACTTTTATCTACATTTATACAATTGGCACAACATTAGACTTTCATCTGGGAAAATACGTAAATCTGCGTTATGAGCTGAAAAACACTATTCACCAGTTTAACGTGTTACATAGAAAATGATGACATCCTCAACCACAGCACAGAAAATACAAAAATACAGAGGTTAAACTGCCGCTTATAATCCGAACTTCAGCTACAAGCTCCAGAAAAAATNACTAGCCAGTCGGCAGCCAATCCGGCGGCATCGTCCGCCACGATTCCCACGTGCGAAAATACGCGAGCGTTATCACCGGGGATCGAACCCGGAACGCATAGGTGGGAGGCGAGAGCCCTAGGTACAGCGTGCACGAAAAATATTTTTTCATAGCTTTAAACAACAAATTAATGTGTGTGTGGAACTGTTGTTTTCCATAACTACGTGGTAGCCAATGATTAGGGACAGGTGTTTATCGCGAAAATATTTCTTGGCCATATTAAACTTCAATACCCTACGTCCACAACCACAGCTTCTTTTGGTTATCGGCCGCGTGTCTACGTAAGCAGACATGTCTTATTTGACTGGGCCAATCGCAATAGAGTACTCCGATACTGAACGTCAGTTATTCGCTGACACACTCTTGATGCACGTTAAATTTTAAAATCATCCAACCACGAACGTGCATATGAACTAAAGTGTTTTGGAGTATAACTGGCCTTGAAATATTTTCGCGAAAAAACACCTGTCCCTATCAATGATACCTATTCACTTGTGATTAACGCCATTAAAATCGGGAGCGGCCGACTGTAACGAAAATGCCGGAGCCACGCGTTCAAAAAACTTACCAGGCATTCAACTAACTGTACTAGTATCGATACTTAGGGCCACCTGTTTAGGGCCAGTGATTTTTCGCGTAAAAATCGGAGCACACAGTAGACTTCAACACTATATATACACCTCAGCTGTCNCTTTGGACTGTATCTTGTCTCGAAATCTTTTGGCGAAATATCACTGCCCTGTTATTCGCTAAAATATTTACGCGTAAGCTAGACTCCAATGTCCTATGGCAAACGGGCAGTTCTTCTTTGGTTATCGGCCATGTGTCTTTGTCGGAAGACATTTACTCCTTACTTTACTGAGCCAATCAGAATTAGGCTACACCGAGTGTCCTTGATTCGCGGGCAGTCACCTGCAATGCGTGGAAGTTAAAATCATCCAATCACGAACGCGGGAATGAGCTCTAGCGTTATGGAGTATAATTTTCCCTGAAATCTTTTCGCGGAAGACGGGCGTCACTGTCAATTTTGCACGTCACGTCAGGAATATTTTTTTTTACGTAGACACGGCTGCGACGGCCACGTCCACGCGCGCACTTACGCACACAGTCGATAACGGATCGATATCCCATTTCTTCCTCATGCCAAAAAAAACCTCGGTCCTTTGAGGGAAATGGGAAAGTAATATCCCGACTGGTAGCGATATGAAACTTCGCTTCGCCGTCTGCAGCAAGCTGCGTCTGCTTGCCCGGGCTTCAAAGCGAGGCCCTTCGGCGGTCGTATCTTCTGTGCGCATATTATCCGCCTTCGCTCGCCGGACGTCCGCGCATCGCGAGTAAATATATCGATGTAAAAAAACAAATACCGAGTCTACAGAATCAGACAATTATTGCATCGCAAAATGCATTTACGTCCTTATATTTACAATAAGAGCTCAGTCCATGTCGCCCATGTGTCGATCTCTCTGAAGTTTCGCATGAAAAAATGTCCAGCATTTTTTGAGAAAAAAAACGTGGCATTTGAATTCTTTGAATTGTGCCTGAAAACATTGAGCACATATTTACACAAGTTATAAGAAATGCCAAGTTTCTGAGTTACATTATCTTGAGGACAATTAAGGTTCAACGCACGGTCTTGAGATTTTCACAAGCCCACAAATTACACTAATTTTCTGGGTACTTTTATCTCCACATATATTAAGCGTGGAATTACTCACTACACGAAAGGGGCATCTCATTGATACATAGATAACCTAAACGAGGTGCATGTAACAATACAAAACTATGAAAATTACGAAATTAAGAAGACTAAAACTATATTTAATAAATCATTATTATATTCATATAGCTTTAATTATTCCTCTTGAGTTGAGAGATCTGGGTGGCTCTTAACAACGAGGTCTTGAGAGCCGATGATGATGAAATGAGGTGAGAATGGTGCAGCACCGGAATGCAAGGGCGAGGGAAGCGGAAGATCCCGAGAAAACCCGTTAACCAGCGGCATCGTCCGGCACGATTCCCACTTGCGAATATAAAGGTATAAAGGAGTGATCTGGCCGGGGACTAAACCCGGTCTGCCTAGGTGGGAGGCGAGCAGTCTAACCGCTCTGCCTCCGCGGGCCTGATTATTCCTGTTGATTTGTTTTCTGACTACCATGATTTTTTTTTTTGCGTTGCCTCTCAGTAATACAAGATATTTTGCTTTTATTAAGCTGACTACTGATGTCTTTGGTAAGAGAAAATGATGCCTGCCTTAATTGTTTCTGTTCCAAACTCACTGAATATTGTTAAATAAGTCTCAAGGAGCAAATTCTGGTGATTTGCAAAATATTCCAATTTCAGTGTAAATTTGAGCAAGCATCAAGTAATGTGTCACCTTAAAATAATTGTTCAACATAGGAGACAAATATTTATTAAGCTCTTCTTGGAAAATTTTAAGAAAGTTTGTAATAAATTAATCGAAATTGATGTCTGAGCTCAAATCGTTTCAGACTATCGAAGCTAATATTTTAATGATATCATGAAAGTCAAATTTCGCTATACTGAGTATTACTTACTTCATCTTTTAGCGTTTTGTAGCTAGGGACACCCGAATTTCGCGAAAAGATTTCCTCACAAGCTAGACTTCAATACCCTACGGGCGTGCCAGCAAATTTCTTTTACTTATTAGTGGCGTGTCTCTGTGTGAAGGCATTTTCCTACCTGCCTGGCCAATCAGAATTACGCAACATCAATTCTGTACGCCTGTGATTCACGAGCAAACACATAAGACGCATAGCACGGAAATCATCCAATCATCCAATCACGAGAGTCCATCTGAGCTAAAGTGTTATAAAAACAACTGGACGTACATTTTTTTTGGTGAAATTCGGGTGTCCCTATTTATAGCTAATCGTACATCACTGTCAAATTTATTTTGAAATGATGAAGGCGTATGAAACTGATTCAAACGAACCAGATAACCATAAAATCTCACTGGCAGCCGAATCGGCTATAGAGTACGGATGGAAATCAGACCGTTTGGGTAGGAGTCAGGTGGAAAAGGTTGAATCTCAGAACTTCTTTGGTTATCTCAGATTATTTAATATGTTAGAACGTAAAATTTTCCTTCGGCAACTTTAAACAGAAGTGAAATTTGTTTTACCTTAATCCGGCATTTGGTCGAAAAATTGTTCGACGGACTTTTTTTCGACTAAAGACCTGTTCTGCCAAATGCCTGTGCAATAACTTGCTTTACTAAAAGCACATTAGAGTTTTAAGAGACGCATTATTGGTCAAACGGTGTTTAACAAAATTAATTCAGAACCTTCTGTCTCGTCCTTCGTTTTTCATTTTTCACCAAAATCGTCACATGACCAATTACTTATATTAGAAGGAAAAAAACAAATTGCTTAAATATTATTTTTCATTCCAGTGCATTATTTAACTTACAGCAGCTTTGAATTGTGCGAGATAGTTCACTGCATTACAGGTAGAAAGCAATTTTGAAATATGCTATAGACTCACAAAGACTTAGGACTGCTTTTCATAAATAACTGCCAATTTTCTTTACAATACTTCAACGTATGCGCTTATAGGTTAAATAAAAATCGTTAATGGGTAAAGTAAAATTTTCAAAAGTTAATTTTAAAATTAGTGGTTTAATTTGTGGACACCAAACCAGAACTTCGGCGCACTTTAAAAAAAAGTAGCTCAAGTATACACTTGACCACATATATTAATTTGAAAAATGTTTTCGGCGCCTTGTAGTAATTCAAATACTTTTTCCTCCTGCAGGAACGAGATCAACGTCATAGGTTACGTGCAGTTTCTGTCTATCTGCACCGAGCTTGAGGAGTTATCCCTGGCTGGATGTCCGGTTGCAGATGCTGAGGATTACAGGGAGTCGGTGAAGAAATACCTCCCGCAGCTACGGACTCTCGATGGGCAGCAAATTCGAGAGGCGTCCCCCCAAGGTAAGCTGTTCGTTACTTAACCTAGTATGATATGCGCATAGAGATTATGTCTTTTCATCTGTGAAATGTCAGGTGTCATAAAAATGTGCGTTGGCTTCGCATGTGAAATCAAACATACAGTGCCTTGGATAATATTACACTCGACGGAGGCCTGCAATCATTGTACAGCATTTCACTGTCATTAAATTATTTTATGGCTACTTTGGACTATATTTTATGGTGGTAGGTTAGGATAGAGAGTAGTGGAGAAATTTTGGCAGTTCTTAGCATCGACGTCTTGAGAGCCGATGAGGGTGAAGCGAACTGTAGATGGAGCAGCGTCGGAATGCAAGGGCGAGGGAAACGGGAGATCCCCGAGAAAACCCACCGACCAGCGGCATCGTCCGGCACGATTCCCACATGCGAAAATCCGGGAGTGACCCCCCGGGAATTGAACCCGATTCGCCAAGGTGGGAGGCGAGTAGTCTATCTACTACACAACCTCGGCCCCGTGGTAGGTTAAGGGCAGTGACATTTTTAAAAGGTTGATCTCAAAAGTGATGAACTATCCGCGAACAGCTATTATGAGTGTGTGTGTGTGCCAGGTGTGGTGGAAGCTCGGGACGAAAGCGACCATAGCGATGGTGGCGAAGGTGTCAGCCCGCCAGGGTCGGCAGGGATGTCCGATGCCAGCAGGCCGTCCTCTTCCGCCGGATCGACCAGCTTCCTGCCGTCCATCTGGGGCGAGAGCTCCAGCGGGGACACCTTCAGCGGACAGGTGACGTACCGGACCCGGCGAGCATGCTTTATGAACCGCCACCATCACCACAGCACCCTTACCGCACCACCGTCACACAGTACTTAAGTTTACAAGCTGTTCACGGTAAACCAACAGTGAAGTTTTCCAAATGTTGATCTCGAAAAGGATTACTTTATCGTGAAAAGCCTATAGGAGCAGTGATATTTCGCGAAAAGATTTCGAGACAAGATACAGTCCAAAGCACTGTAGGGTCGTCCAGCTTCTTTGATTGGCTAAAAAATGTTCTGGCCCCGTGTTGACCGTTTGCGCACGAATCACGAAGGTTCAATGTCGGAGTTACTTAGTCCTGAGTGGCTTGGTCAAAGACGGACGCGGCACCAACAGCCAATGGAGGTATAACAACAGCTGATGTGTGTATATAGTATTGAAGTCTACTGTGTGCTCCGATTTTTACGCGAAAATTCAATGGCCCTACTTTTAGATATTGACATTTAGAGAGGTTTTGGTCAGCGCTTGGTCCGTTCATTCCTACATTAATATATTTTTTAATTTCTGGTGTTGCAAATAAAACATTTTTGATGCGTAATTTACTCAAGATGGCAAAAAATTCTTCGTCTCTGCAACCAATGTACTGTAGGGTTTTTGTGTTCGGTGATTTGTGATAATTAACCAGTCAAAACGCAGAGCACGTTGCACGATTCAGCGCTGGGTCTCTTAGTGTAGAGTACCGATCGAATATAACCTTCCTGGGCAGGAAGTAGGCAATTGTCTGCAACGAACATGAAAGTACAAAGGCTCGGTATTATCCGCAGTGACAATATTCCATTTATGTGAGGTAACATTTATTTTTTTTTCAATAAAAGGACTAAATATGTTATGTTGTAGTACGTTTACATTTTACTAATGCCTTCAAATGTCGTAACCGAATTCTATCGAAGCTTTTTCTGGTAATTGTGAAACGACAAGTATGCACTGCTAATATAAAAATGGTGTTGCTCTAATTACGTAATTATTACTTGACAAACGTCGCAAATTTACGTCTGTTCTATGGCGTAATGTGTATTATTATAGAGGTTTAGAAGTAGTTTTGAAGTAAGTGTGGCTAAACAACTGAAAGAAGTTAGGAACCAGTAACTCACTGTGGCGTGTGAGGCCAAGCCTTGAGAGTACATGGGCACTGGAGCTTTTATTACGCGTTTAAGGCAAATCAGCAAAGGAGCGATACGGGCGGCAATAACACGCACGTCTAGCGGCTCATCGCTCTTATGCGCCAGGCGTGCAGGTTTTCCCGTCGGTGCTGTGCCCTATTCATATTAACTGTAACAGTTGGACTGCGAGAGCAGGGGGACGGGATTGCCCCGAGAAAACGCGCCGGCCAACGTTTTAAGTCCGCCACGTTACCCACGTACGAAAGTCCGGTTGACCCCGCCGGGAATCGAAACCTGTTCTCACTTGTGGGAGGCGAGCAGTTTAACTACTTTACAACCGCAGACCCCTTCAGTGGTAGAGGTGCGTGAATTCCGTGAATTAATTTCGTATAGGCTGTTAGTAGTAGAATATAACCGACTTTGGACCAAGAGAGGAGGGCGGCGGAGTTCGGAGCCTATCATGCTCTGCCATTTCCCTAATAATTTCCCTGTCCCTTAAAATCAACTAAATTTCCGCAACCTTCATCATCGCTAACTGGTTGTCGCCAGTGTCGATTCTGCCATCGAGTTTTCACCCATGGTAAAATGCTCGTCGGCATGAGAGAACCACCTGTACGAAGAACCCTTTTTACGTGATGAAACATTACGACATTGGTCCCATGCAATTTGTGCAAGGCGATACACTGAAAGAACATACCGAGATCTGCAAGGGTTCGTATACTGGGAGTCAGTAAGTGTGCCGGCATAAATCTCCTGCTGCATCGATGGGTACCGATTCGACAGGTGATTATTATTATGGGACAGTTAATGCTAAAGACGGAATGAATGCAGTAGAGTCGGTTTGCGCAGAATGTAAACTTGCAAGACGTTCGCGTGAAGTCGACGAACTTCAAAATAAACGGTCGTCGGCTCTAAATAGTGATGAGTATACAACTCCTGCTACAAAGAAAAGAAAATTTAATATTGAGGATGAAACAGGAAGTGAAGACAGTCATGAAGACAGCAAACATGAAAATTAACATGAAGACAGTGATATTGTTGAAGACGATAATGGCGATCTTTTCGATGCACTGACACACCACTCCAACATATTTACTGCAATGGGCGACACGAAGAAGGCAGAAGGCGCCGAGAATACTGGCTACCTATTACCCGAGGACCCGAATGAACTTGTTGATAGACTCAGATATTTGATTGACCTTCAAAAACGTGGGTATTTCTAGCGCATTGTTGAGATATCTTCAATCATTAGTAAACTGAAGTAACGGGGATATATCTCATGATGTGATGAATTGCTTTCTTCTGAAATTGTAATTCNTGGGTATTTCTAGCGCATTGTTGAGATATCTTCAATCATTAGTAAACTGAAGTAACGGGGATATATCTCATGATGTGTAATTGCAAAATAATAATAACGTATTATAAAATAATTGTTTTTTCTTTATTTGTGTGTGTCGTAATCTTCTATGCCTCCCAACGTTAAAGTGATGCTATGAGCACTCGACTATTAACGGAAAGATCTGTATATAGAATGATAATAAAAACTTTAGTATAAAAATGCATGGATAGTTGACTGCATACAAAACATTAGTTCTGTTGACATGTACAAATTTGACGACAGTTGGCGAACGAATGTAATTTCTAAACACATGGGTGGGGACAAACCGAAGTATTGATAGAAGGATTGATGGAAGGATTGGGATTGATGGAAGGATTGGGATTGATGGAAGGATTGGGATTGATGGAAGGATTGGGATTGATGGAAGGATTGGGATTGATGGAAGGATTGGGATTGATGGAAGGATTGGGATTGATGGAAGGATTGGGATTGATGGAAGGATTGGGATTGATGGAAGGATTGGGATTGATGGAAGGATTAGGATTGATGGAAGGATTGGGATTGATGGAAGGATTGGGATTGATGGAAGGATTGGGATTGATGGAAGGATTGGGATTGATGGAAGGATTGGGATTGGTTCAAAGATTGGTATTGATCCAAGGATTGCGATTTATGGAAGGATTGTGATTGATCGAAGGATTGGGATTGGTTCAAGGATTGGTATTGATCCAAGGATTGGGATTGGTGGAAGAATTGGGATTGGTTCAAGGATTGGGATTGATCCAAGGCTTGGGATTGTGGGGCGGTTTGGGATTGATCGAAGGATTGGTATTGCTCCAAGAATTGGGATTGTGGAGCAAAATGCGAAAGATAGGTGTGGATTGGTCTGGGGATTGGGATTGATTTAGGGATTGTGATTGATCCAAGGATTGGGATTTTGGAGCATGTGGAGGTATTGTGGAGCGATTTTGGAGCAGATTGCAAAGTACTGGTGTGGATTGGTTTGTGGATTGNGTGGAGCATGTGGAGGTATTGTGGAGCGATTTTGGAGCAGATTGCAAAGTACTGGTGTGGATTGGTTTGTGGATTGGGTTGTGGATTGGTGTGCGGACTGGTTTATGGATTTGGTTGTGGATTGGAGTGGATTAGTGTGGATTGGTGTGGATTGGTAAGTGGATTGTTGTGCAGATTGTGGTACTGATTAATGGGAATATTGCGAGATTGATTGAAATATTTATAAAAAAATTAGTTTTTAATAATTTTTTTTATTTTTAATTTTTTTCTTAATTTTTTAAATTTTATTTATCTTTGGATGCAATGTAATCAAAGGTAATGGTCACAAGGTCAAGGTCACATTTGTGAGGTTTAGGTGAAGAACATCCATATCCAACATGTTGATCAGAGTCATCCGTACCACCTAGGTGTTGAAAATGTAAACAAATGATAAACGAAAAAACCGATATGGTGGTGGAGTGCATTCGTCAGAATGACCAAAGGTGAGTGGGTTGGGGAGGGGAATGTAATGCAATGTGATTGATTGGAAGGGGGCAGTCGTCTGCTGGACATGGTCCTGTGGGGCTCCTCAAGAAATGTATTAATTTTTTATAAATTCTTAGGAAATTTTTTGGATTTGACGCATTTTTGGGCTTAAATTTAAAGGTCACTGGGGTTAAAGTCAAAGGTCAAGGTCTCCTGGATCAAATATGGCGGAAAATGTGGCTGACAGAACTAATATGGCTGGTGCTTAGGTCTGAATCCGGACCCTGGACCCCTTGTATCGATTTGGGATACCGCATGCCTATAAAATCAATATGGCCGCCACTGCTCTGCCCTCGAAAACGATCCCCTCCCCACTAAATCTGTCCGATGGATCGAAAGTTGCCATTCGGGGGATTTTTTTATAGTTGGGGAATCAGTGCTTTTTTGAGGGAAAAACGGAATTTTTTTAGTGAAAAGGGAAATCGTAAGGTAAAAAGGGATATTTTTTTAGGGGAAATTTATTCGAATTTAAGGGGGAAAATGAAAATTTTTATGGAAAATGGCCGCCGGGGACCNATATTTTTTTAGGGGAAATTTATTCGAATTTAAGGGGGAAAATGAAAATTTTTATGGAAAATGGCCGCCGGGGACCAGAATGACAGAGCGTGAACAGCTCAGATCTTCGCCGCTCTCCTCTCTTGGCCCAAAGTCGGCTACTATTGCTGTTCACGTTTCACTTTTGAAATCAACCTTTAAAAAATGTCACTGCACCTACTTGCACACAGCTTAACGATCACACTAAGTTGGTAAAGACGAAAGGAAAGTAAGTTCCATGTATTTAAGTTTAGTTAGGTGTACATAAGTGTTAGGTAAACTTCTTTGAATANAGACGAAAGGAAAGTAAGTTCCATGTATTTAAGTTTAGTTAGGTGTACATAAGTGTTAGGTAAACTTCTTTGAATACTAAAATTATTACTTTACTTTCTGTTGTTTTAATGCATGTGTGTAAGAATCAGCATATTTGTAATATATAAACTTTTCTAATTATTTCACAGTTTCACTTAGCGGAGGCCGTGATGGCTGAGTGGTTAGCCTGCTCGCCTCCCACCATGGCGAACAGGGTTTAATCCCCGGCCGGGCCACTCCCGGATTTTCGCATGTGGGAATCGTGCCGGACGATGCTTCTGGTTAGCGGGTTTTTTTCTCGAAAATATCCCGTTTACCCAAACCCTTTCATTCCGGCGCTGCTCCACACACACCTCAATCACTCTCGACTCTCAAGACCTCGCTGTTAAGAGCCGTCGAAATCTCTTCGCTCACTCTACACTCAATCACATTTTAACTTGACCGGCGCATTAATAAAGTGATCAGGCTGGGGGCAATGTTGATTTTGCATGTGGTGGAAGAATATGCAAAGTTCTTACAAGTATATGAAAAGCAGGGCTTTCTAAAGGGCTCTGTTTACCGTGAACAACCCTTGAACAGCATAGACTTCCTAGCCTTATGTATACTCGGACAACACCTATTTACTCACTTGCTGCTGCAACGGTGAGAGCCATCTTATATTTTGAAGTTATACTTCTTTTGGCACGTTGAAGGTAAAAGTTTAAGTGTGCAACGGAAGTTGCACCCGCACGGTGTAACGAAATTCGACAGTGAACGTGGTAGGGGTACGACCCAACGCGCATGCGCGTATCGTCTAGCTATGTACAAACGCAAGGTACACAACATAGCACGTGGTTATATTTANCAACGCGCATGCGCGTATCGTCTAGCTATGTACAAACGCAAGGTACACAACATAGCACGTGGTTATATTTAAAACCAGACAGAAAATCAGTTCATGTAATAAGTAAATTGAAAAAAAAAATTTCATTTCTACAGTTTGAATTCAGTTATGATATGGGGCAAGATCTGAGTGAATATAAGCGTGAAATGGTATCACACGTAATAAAATTTTATTTTAATCACGCCAAAGAAGTATAACTTCTAACGCGCGTATATAAGTACGCGCACCCATTTTTTTTTTTGTTCTGCTTGGTTGCACGTGATTCGATCACGACTTTTATTCCTATTAATTTATGGCTACGGAGTCATCTAGGACGTGTTCAAACAATTGCGGTACAATCACGAAAAGGAGCACAAGAATTTACGTTCTAGAAGTCTAACTTGACAACAAAATAATTGGCCACAGCAGTCACGTGTTAAGGGTGTTGGACCCCAAAAAATTTATCATTTTATATTTATACCGAACATTGTTCACCTTGTACGGATTGTATGTGATAACATTTTCCAAGAATAAAAAAAAATTTACACTAATATTTTTTGAATAATTTGATTTTGAATACAAAATTATTCTCTTTCATTGCAGCCATAATAAGAAATACTAACTAATTTGAGCGGATGAAAACATTTACAAAGTTAACGTATCCTATGGGCTACCACGTGATGAATGTGTAAATCACCAAATAACAAACTGTATATATGAAAAAAAATCTTAAATATAAAGAAATTTTTGCTTTTTTAACGGGTTTTTTTTTAATGTGTGGACAAATATTTGGTGATTACATATATATCAAGCAGTAGCCCACGGAATTAGTATATGTTGTAATTTTTTTCATCTTCACAACATAGTTAGCATTTGTTATTATGGCTGCAAGGAAACAGAAGAATTTTATGTTCGACATCAAATTATTCAAAAAATAAAAAGTGTAAAAAGTTTTTTATTTGAGAAAAAAATGTCTTCACATGCAATGCGTACGAGTTGAAAAATGTTTGTTACAATTACAAAATAATTAATTTTCCTGGGGTCTTAACACCGTTAACACCAAACAGTTCCGGAGTCGATGGTTGAAGGAGGAGCATAATCGCCACTGATCGCAATTACCTCCGGCTCGTCAAATCAGCTTATGTTCAAATCGCGAACACGGCTCATTCGCTTCAACGATTATCAAACGATTCCGAAACCAGTATCTCTGCTGAGAAGGCTCGTTGGACACACGGACCTAAATTGGATTCTTCCGCGTAACGAGCACTCACAAGTTCATATTAAAGGGTGCAGAGATTTATGGTCAGGACTGTACTCGGGAGGTATTCCAAGTTCAATAGGTGTTTTTTTTTTTACTAACATACTCTAAAACTAAGTGTTATATGTTAGTCCGGGGGTAGGAACGGGATTATTGCGTCTCAGGGTTAACACCTTACGCTTATAAGGAAGGAAAAAAATGCAAGGAGACGTGCATCGCGACAAAGAGGGATTGGGTTTCCCACGGCCGAGTTTCGCCATGAAAAACCTCCCTAATGTACTTATAGTTAACTAACTACATCTAGAAGAGAAAGGGAAAAAACCGGCACAGACACCGTAAAAACCCTTTCGACAGGAAAGAATTAAAAAATTGTTACATGCATTACGAGAAAATGCTACAGGAGAAAGATAGGTGGGTACCATGCTCTTTATTATTGAGAGAGGAGAAACTAGTAGAGAGGTGAAGTATCTATGCCGGGGGAGCTATTTTTACAGCTCAGGGAAATGGGCATATCCAGGGACCTGTAGACTTCACCGCGTTGTCATTTCTGCTCTTAATTCTTTCATAGGCTGCCGCCTCACTTAGTTATCAGGCCCAGTCGAAACTGTAATGCTCTTGATAAAACATTTTTAGTCGCATATTTATTATTGGCCCAGACTGTTGTCGGGCGCGTCAAATAGGTCGTGTTTCGACGGCGAAATGAGCACAAAAGTACCAGGAATTTAAATTTAGGCCTCAATGCGAGCCTTTGAACTTTTCAGGTCTCTGAGCCATTTCAAATCCGGAACTGTGATTCACTCTAAATAAGTGGGAATAATTTTGAATCAGTGAAGTTCAGCAGTGGCTGCGACTCTGTGGGAGGAGGGGGTGGTGAAAGGGAGCAGTTGCCCCCCCCCCCTTCTTTCGTATTAATTATTTTAGTTTAACTTTTGAAAACTATGCGATTCTTAAAATTTTACGTAAATTTTTTGTATACATAGGTATTCTGTTAAAGGGCAACAATGTAGAAAGGCGACAGTCTCGTGCATTGGGCTAAGGTGTTATTTCAAGCCATAAAATTCAAACATGTCGCATATACATTCCCATCCTAAAAAACGTAAAATTATAGTAGAAATAAAAAATTTCACAGACAGAACACATTATGAAATTTGAAGTTTTTTTTTAACTCGTTATTTTTTAATGGCATTATAAATATAAAATAGGCTTGTTTCGTTTTTTTAATGTGGCGTTTACAGTAATTTTGCGATTTTTTTGTGGGCTTTTCGTATTTTCCTGTGAAATTCGCGTGAATTCTTGCATTCGTAATTATAAGTGTATGTACAGTTGTGAACGTCACAGTTTGTTCGACTACTCATTCAATTGTCGGCGTCGTGAGTGAAGGAAATGAAGAAATACGTAGGAAGTGAAATCCTCGCATCTCAGGTCTTAGACACCCAATCGTAACCACTGCATTTAAGTGACTGTGTTAATTGGGTGACATTTCACTGCCAAGGGTAGAGCGCTATTTACTGTTACCCAACCAAATTTGATTAACTTTTAAAAAAAATGTTCAACCTTTAAATCTTCGAATTGGTGATCTGAAAATAAGTTGTGTACGTTTTTCAGTCTAGAAGAAGTGTAGCAACTCTGGAAAAAAGACCGTCTTCAGCTGCAGCTGGAGTCAAACTCCCCAAACTGAAATCTTCCGGTGCCCACCTGAAGAAACGACCAGCCAGCGCTACAACAATCTGCAAAATTCTAGGTATTCATGAAATTTCTCTCATGCGTTACTAGTAGAGACCTGAAAAATTCCATGTTTTAATTTCGGGACAAGCTAGAATTCAAAACCTCGTACGTTCGTATGGCTAATTTTATTGGTCCACCCGTTAGTTTACACCTCCTGGACCAATCTGAGCCGATAATAAATACACAGTAAAATGCAGACCGAATCACCGTCTTCCGCTAATACAGCAAGCAACCAGTGAACAGTGACATTTGCATTATTTTACATACGACAATGTAGTCTAGCCTACAGGTAGTTGAACTCGCGAATTTTTCAGGTCTCTAGTTACTTGTTATATGTCTTGGACAGTTCTAGAGCTAGGATCTGCCTGGGTTGCTGCGTATAGTCCATCCATGGTTACGTCCGACTTTCCTGAAGCCCTGCTGAAGTTATACTTTGAAATATTCCTCCGCCTCATGCAAACAATGCTTAACTAACTATAGGTAGGGGCAGTGATATTTAGCGAAAAGATTTCGAGACAAGATACAGTCCAAAGCACTATAGGGTCGTCCAGCTTCTTTGATTGGCTAGAAAACGTTCTGGCCCGCGTTAACCGTTTGCGCACGAATCACGAAGGTTCAGTGTCGGAGTTACTTAGTCCTGAGTGGCTTGGTCAAAGATGGACACGGCACCAGCAGCCAATGGAGGTATAACAACAGCTGAGGTGTGTATATAGTGTTGAAGTCTACTGTGTGCTCCGATTTTTACGCGAAAAGACACTGGCCCTAACTATAGAAAATTACACCAGATGGACAACGCACCACATTCGTGCACACTCAGTTTATTAATATTTTCCATAAGAACTGTTTCTTACTAGGCATTACCAACACACCGGTTTTCTCACTGTTTTTATTCATTTAAATTATAAATTAAATATTATTAATTATAAATAAAATGTAAGGAAAAGTTAAATTTAACAAAAAAAAAATAAGGTACTTTTATGCTAAGAGAAGTATAAAACGCTTGTGATACGTATTTAGAAAATAACCAATCACGTCTTACATGGGGTGATTTTTCAAATGGTTATGTTCAAAAAGTGTGAAGAAACTGCGAGTGGACTTTATCATCTAAACAGAATTTTTATTGACTGAACAGGGATTATAGAGAGCAAGAACAGAATTACACTTTTATGTATTTATTTCATTCGTTCGTTAGACGTTTTCGAGTGTACCGGAACGGAGACAAAATCCTAGTAGCGAGACAACAGATATTCAGAAACGGGGAAATAATTGCCCAGGGCTTGTGTTGATTGACCATGCCAGCATTCGCCTGGGGTGATTTCGGGAAACGCTGGTAAACCGAAATCAGGGTGGCTGGACAAAGGATCTCACCCGAGCTCCCCCCGAGTGTGAGTCCATTGTTTTACCGCGCGGGTATTTCTTCCCAGGAAAGTTGACATTCATTAATCGTTTTCGGAAAATTGAACGCGTAAATTGCTACGACAGACATCGAGATAAAGGCCTCTAAATGTAATATTAAATCATGAAAATGAAAACTTGTCACATTCGGGATTTGTGTAATTTCTAGGAAAGCTTTTTTATTTCGCTAAAATTTAAGGTTAGGTTTCTCTAAAATATCACGGTTTACGTGACCGAAAATCAACATGGCCGCCGGCCAAGTGGAATTAAAACGCACACGCAAATGCTGTCTAGTACTTCACTAGGGTCACTTACGCTCGCTGTTACCCGAACAAGATGCTGGATAAATAAGTTTTGATCATTTTACCGATCCCTGCGACGTCATCGGCGATGCAGTAACACTATTATATACTGTTATTCTTCAAGATTGCAAATACTGACTTAGTTCTGTTACGATTGTAATACGTTTTACAATCTTTTCACGGTTTCTTCACACTTTTTGATTCAAACCTTTGAAAAATCACTCCATGTCTGTAGTGTTTGATTGTTTCCTAAATTTGGCATGTATCAGATGCGTTACTTATTTATGTTAATATAAAAATACCTTATTTTTATTTACATTGAAATTTTACGTATATTTTATTCATAAATTATGATATTCCATTTATAATTCATTGGAACGAAAACAGGGAGAAAACGTGTGTTTCGGTAATGCCTAGTAAGAAGTAGTTCTCATGCAAAATATTATTACTCTGAGTGCGCATGAATACGGTGCGTTGTCCCATTGATGGAATTTCCTAGACTTGGTTAAGATTTGTTCGCATGAGGCGGAAGGAAATCTTTGACGTAACCGTGAATGCACTGTATGCATATTGTAGTAAGGTGTTTTATTTGTCTATAGATTTTAAAGTTCTCTAATTTGTCGGAACATCATGTAAATGTGGCCTATAGAGAATACTTCGCTGGGCGATCAACGCAACGTGAAGCCCTTGAAACGTGGAAGGAAACCAGAACGCAAAGTCGGAACGTGCTTCGAGCAGGAGGATAGGAAGAAAATCGTCGAATCCAATAAGCTGCCGTCTCCACCAACCCACGTAAAATTAAAGGTACCAATGAAATTTTCAAATCTGTAAATAGCAAGCATGGACTAAAATCTAAGTATACTTAAGGGCGCTGGTTACCATGTAAACATAACTTATAAGTAGGGGCAGTGATATTTCGCGAAAAGATTTCCAGACAAGATACAGTCCAAAGCGCTGTAAGTTCGTCCAGCTTCTTTGATTGGCTAAAAAATGTCCTGGCCCGTGTTAACAGTTTGCGCACGAATCACGAAGGTTCAGTGTCGGAGTTACTTAGTCCTGAGTGGCTTGGTCAAAGACGGACACGGCACCAGCAGCCAATGGAGGTATAACAACAGCTGAGGCGTGTATATATTATTGAAGTCTACTGTGTGCTCCGATTTTCACGCGAAAAGTCACTGGCCCTACTTATAAGTAGAGACCTGAAGAATTCGCGGATTCATTTTGGGACAAGCTAGAATCCAAAACACGTGCTTTAATATAACTTTAGCGATTGGTCCACGCGGTGTTTGACGCCTCCTGGAGAACGGTGTCCAATTGTCGCCTTCCACTGTGACAGCAGACAACCAANTGGTCCACGCGGTGTTTGACGCCTCCTGGAGAACGGTGTCCAATTGTCGCCTTCCACTGTGACAGCAGACAACCAAATGTGCAGTTAACATCGGCATATTTGTACACGAGACTGTAGAGTCTAGCCTGCAGGTCGTTGAACTCGCGAATTTTTCAGGTCTCTACTTACAAGTAGACACACCCGAATTTCGCGAAAGATTTTCGCACGTGCTAGACTTCAATGCCCTACGGACGTTCCAGCAGTTTTCTTTTCCTTATTGGTGGCGTGTCTTTGTGAGAAGACATTTTCCTACTCGACTGGCCAATCGTAATTAGGTAACCTCAGTACTGTAGGGGCCAACGTCTGTGAATTCGCGGGCAGCAGACACCAAAGACGCGTCAACACGAGAATCATCCATTCACGAAAGATTTTATGATTCGGTAAAAGCGGACAAGCCTAGCGAACAGCAGCGACGCGTTGGTATCCAGGTCAGGCGAAGAATCCCAAGCACATTACAGCAGTAATAGTTTATGAACCACATCAGTGGAGCTCCCCTCCCGGCGGCACGGTATTTGGGACAATTTAGGCCACCAGAAACTATATAATATGTGGCTACACTTTGTACTGGGTCTGTCAGCCTGTCTGTGGACCCACGCCGAGATGAAGCCATCGAGATGCAGCTTGGCGTGCCGCTCGTCGCTCTCCGACTCAACACTCAGCCTCCGGCGGCTGTACCATTCAGGTTAGTCACTTCTTGTAATTGATCAGGACCTCCTTCGCCAATAGATTATAATAACTGTAACTCCTAATGAGTAGGGCCAGTGATATTTTGTGAAAAGATTTCGGGACAAGATACATTTCAAAGTACTGTAGGGTCGCCCAGCTTTTTTGATTTGCTGAAACATGTTTTGGCCAGTGTTAACTGCTTGTGCACGAATCACGAAGGCACAGTGTCGGAGTAACTGAATCCTGAGTGGCTCGGTCAAATGCAGAAACGACACTAGCAGCCAATGGATGTATGACAACAAGCTAGTTGTGCATATAGTATTAAAGTCTACTGTGAGCTCCTATTTTTTTCGCGAAAAATCAGTGGCCCTACTAATAAGTGTGTTAAATGTCTGTTCTGTCTTCACAACTATCTTCAGTTCTTCCCTCATAATGGTATGAACCTTCCATAGTCCCTAGACACAAGTACACAGTATCAGAAACACAACAAAATGGATCTCAGCTAAAGTGTTGTGAAATGGTAGTGAAATCTCTTCGCGAAAATCGAGTGTACCTACTTATAAGTAGCCTTCTCTTTCCTGGCATGAAGAATNAATGGTAGTGAAATCTCTTCGCGAAAATCGAGTGTACCTACTTATAAGTAGCCTTCTCTTTCCTGGCATGAAGAATGTTATATCGCATGGCATGTCAAAAACACAATTTTAGTGTTTTCAAGACGTACAAATAAAATAAACGAAATAATTTACAGAAAACTTGACAACGGCGACTGCAAGGTTGTGTCTTAATTCATTTTTACGGCATGCTTAGTAAATGTTCTCTTACAAAAAAAATCACAGCCTTACTACACATCAAAAACAGGCAACTTTTGGAGATTGCGGAAAAATTCAATAGAGTGATTTCAAAGATTCTTTGAAGTAACTACTTTCGCTCCATTGTTACCAACTTTACTGGACGCGTATCACTCAGTGCGGCAGTTAAAAAAANCTTTGAAGTAACTACTTTCGCTCCATTGTTACCAACTTTACTGGACGCGTATCACTCAGTGCGGCAGTTAAAAAAATATGCAGGCAGGGTCAGTGACTTTTTTCTAAGGTTGATTTCAAAAGTGCTCACTTTATCGTGGACAGCCTTTATAGGGTATTCACGGCAAAGTGAGCACTTTTGAAAACCCTCTCATTTGGAGTAATCGTCGGTGAATGTATTTTATGTAGCCTTGGACGTAAATTTCCGAGTGCGGTGGAATATATACACTGAATTTATTATTTGCATTGCAACATTTGTTTATAAAGGTGGTTAAAGAATAAGAAATGGCTGATAGGTAGGGGCAGTGACATTTCGCGAAAAGATTTCGAGACTAGATACAATCCAAAACCCTGTAGGGTCGTCCAGCTTCTTTGATTGGCTAAACAAATGTTCTGGCCCGTGTTAACCGTTTGTGCACGAATCACGAAGGTTCTGTGTCGGAGTTACTTAGTCCTGAGTGTCTTGATCAAAGACGGACACGGCACCAGCAGCCAATGGAGGTATAACTTGTCGACTCCACACATGTGTCATAACTTCAGATCTGTGTGCTCCGATTTTTACGCGAAAAGTCACTGGCCCTACTGATAGGGCATAGTAACTAGGGCCTCAAAAGTGCTCATTTTGCCGTGAACTGCCTACATTAGCGTGCAGGACATACATTCCTAACAACTCCACGGTTTTTTCTCGGGTGGCGGGCGAGTTAAGTGGCCAGGCCCATAATTTAAGTTCAAAGATTATGAAATAAATAAATATATTCTGAGATAATTAGTCTAGTATTTTATTTCGTAACTCATGAATAATTCCATAAACGCCTATATTTGGGTTGCCTCTTTCAAATTAACTTAGTATAGTTTTTAATAGAAACTAATTTTCAGTTTATCTTATACATAAATAATTTAAAAATGTTATGTTTAAAAAGAATTTATTCTGAATAAATGTTACCGCGGTATGTTTCATGATTAACGTCTATCTTAATTTCAGGAAAACTTAAATGGAATTAGTGCGTAGTAACGTTCCGAGATGGTTTACTTAAATTACAGGAAGAGGAAAACGCGACAGCTGTGGACTACTCTTCTGCAGTGGAACTACTGTCCACTGACACCGAAGATATTCTGGAAGCTTCGAGAAGGTGGAGAGCAATGTACCACGCTTATCGAGCCAGCAACAGGTGCGCATCTTTACTGCGGTACCACACAATCTCGTTATCCAACTTTGGGATTATCCACCAACATTAATTATTTTCGAAAAAGACAAGCACGATTTCCATTATTTTATACTTACTGATCACTCAAAACGCAGAGGTAAATGTTAGATTCCCAACAAAACTTTTTGACTATATACAGAAATACTAAAAAATTTTATAACTGAGCAAAGAGCGAATTTCCGCAACCTTCACATCGCAGGATATAATTTAAATTGCCATACTAACACCAGATGACAACACTTAAAATTCCTAAATTAAGTATTTTTTTCAGCTGTTTAACCGGCGAACGTAAATTGTGTTAAGTCAACTCTTTATTCACAGTGCCCTGCATATTATGTAAACACACATCTACATGACAAGAAAATATCCACCAAACACAAACAAACGTACACTGAAAAACTTCAAAGCTTTCTGTATAAAAAATTAAAACCTTTCTTTGACGCTGTTGTATTTACACTAACCAAATCTTGCTTCGCTTCAAAGGGAAGGTTAAAGGAACTTAAGCATAATATTTTAAATATTTCTCTGTATACATTTTAGTTTTGTGGCAATATTAATTTTCTTTATAGCAAAGAAAAAAGTTTCCTTGAACTTGTTTGGTTTACAGTAAAGAAATGTTGCTGTATATCAGAGAAAAGGGTTAAATTATACTAAAACTTTACTTTCATTCATTATAGTTTTTGGTGCATAATGAAACATTCTAAATGCTAAGTTACCAAATAACAAATTCTTTGGAGCATCGATATAAGAGTATAACATTCAAAATACAGTAACTTAATTTATCACAAGGGATACTGCTGAACTATTTTAAACATATTGCAACATACTTCACAGCGGTTCGTAATTAACCATAGATAGGGGCAGTAATATTTCGCGAAAAGATTTCGAGGCAAGATACAGTCCAAAGCACTGTAGGGTCGTCCAGCTTCTTTGATTGGCTAAAAAAATGTCCTGACCCGTGTTAACAGTTTGCACACGAATCACGAAGGTTCAGTGTCGGAGTTACTTAGTCCTGAGTGGCTTGGTCTAAGACGGACACGGCTCCAGCAGCTAATGGAGGTATAACAACAGCTGAGGTGTGTATATAGTATTGAAGTCTACTGTGTGCTCCGATTTTTACGCGAAAAGTCACTGGCCCTAACTATAGATGTTTATTTGTGGGAACAAAGTTGGAGCAGAGAGTGTATTATATTTTCATGTTCCTTGAACTTACATTCAGATTTAGAAAATTTCCTATGTTTGTGTATATATACAGGCTGATTCTAAATTATGGAACAAACATTGAGGGGTGGTAGAGCTCACTAAAACAAACAATTATTGTATAGGAATATATGGGCGGGAGTGACGCGTTGAGGCGTTGAGTGCGTGGTGGGCCAGTCCGATGGCCACCACGATCACCAGATTTATCGAGTCTCGAATTGTTCCTATGGGGGCATTTGAAAGCCCTTATTTACGATACTCCAGTTGATTCCAATGAAGACCTCGTCGCTCGACTATCCTGTGCGGCTGCACGCGTGCGTGAAATACCCGGCGTATTTGAATCTGTTCGCCAATCACTCCACCGACGCTACCAAGCTTGCATTACTGTCGGTGGTAGCAATTTTGAGCAATTATTATAAACATTGCTGTAAAAAGGCATTTAGCGGCGACGTTGTAAATAAACAATGTGTTGCATTTCATGTGTTATTTTTGTGTTTGTGCCTTAATGCGCCACTTCCGCCCATATATTTCCATACAATAATTGTTTGGTTTAGTGAGCTCTACCACCCTTCAATGTTTGTCCCATGATTTTAGAATCACTCTGTATATATATGTAAGTTTGAAGATTTAATTAAAGTTCAGTTAACGCACTCCACATATCTTTTAAACGTATTAAGAAATTGTGTACAGCATTTTGATTCTGCTAGATCTGCTTACGTTCAACAAGCGTGAAAAAAAAAAAACACACACACACACACACGAGAGCCTGATACACCGATGGCGTTTTGTTCCAGGGCCAAATGGGATGCAGAGGAGAATGCCGAGGAAAAGACGTCAAAAGAAAACAACGGTTAGTAGAGACGAACATTTATCTAATTTCGATAATTTTCGCGGTCAAAAATGCTGACATCCTACACTGTGTTCACTTCCTTCCGTGAACTTCGCTATTCGTTAAGTCATTGGCTCCTCTCCCAATTGTGGACTGATCAGTTTTATCTAAGACAAAGGTGGTACAGGATTCTGTACTTGTTTCCTTGCAGGTTTTTTTAATTTTTAATTGAATTACGTATCTTTCACGACGTCTGCAGTACAATGTACTCCACATACATGAGTAGAGACCTGGAAAATTCGCGTTTTACTTTCGGGACAAGCTAGAATTCAAAACCGCGTACGTTTGTATGGGTAACGCTATTGGTCCACCCGTTAGTTTACACCTCCTGGACCACTCTGAGCCAATAATAAATACACAGTAAAATGCAGACCGAATCACCGTCTTCCGCTAATACAGCGAGCAACCAATGAACAGTGATATTTGCATGATTTTACATACGACAAAGGAGTATAGACCACAGTTCATTGAACTCGCTAATATTTCAGGTCTCTATACATGAGTATTTGAAAGGTTGACGCGTTTGGAGTCTTTTTAACATTTTGCTGGCGTGTGCGGATGGAGTTCGCGTTGTCTGCTGCTGTCTCGCCTCTGTATACTTACCTACTCTGTGTTAACAACCGTTGGCCAATCAGCGCCCGGCGACCTACTAGCCAGCCCAGAGGCCAACCCAATAGGAGATATTCCGCTGCACCCGGTAGCCAGTCAGGGTCCGTTCACACGGGGCCTCACGCAACCTAGAATGGGTGCGCCCACATCAAAGGAACCGCCACGCTGCTTTATTTCTGTATTCTTACCTATCATGTTATGTGTTATGTTATATTTATTGTATTATATATTATGTTATATTATATATAGCTAGGACCAGTGAATTTTCGCGTAAAACTCAGAGCAACCAGTAGACTTCAATACTATTTACACACCTCAGCTGTTGTTATACCTCCGTTGGCTGCTGGTGCCGTGTCCGTCTTTGACCAAGCCACTCAGGACTAAGTAACTCCGACACTGAACCTTCGTGATTCGTGCGCAAACGGTTAACACGGGCCAGAACATTTTTTTTAGCCAATCAAAGAAGCTGTACGACCCTACAGTGCTTTGGTCTGTGTATCTTGTCTCGAAATATTTTCGCGAAATATCACTGCCCCTATATTTAGGGACAGGTGTATTTTGCGAAAATATTTATGCTCATGCTAGACTTCAATATCCTACGTTCACAAACACAACTTCCTTTGATTATTGGCCGCGCGTCTACGTGAGAAAATATGTTCTTATTTGTCTGGACCAATAAGAAAAAAAATACTCAGGTACTGAATGTNGCCGCGCGTCTACGTGAGAAAATATGTTCTTATTTGTCTGGACCAATAAGAAAAAAAATACTCAGGTACTGAATGTTCATGATTCGCAGACAGACACTTGATGCACGTGATATTTAAAGTTATCCATCTACGAAAGCACATATGAACAAAAGTATTTTGGAGTACAACCGGTCTTGAAACCTTTTCGCGAAAAACGGCTGTCTCTAATTATATATTATATTAATATATATTATGTTATAAACAATATCAAACAATTCAAACAATAAAAAAAAATTGTTTTGGGGTGGCCACCCTTATTACTTAGTGGAGACCGGCTACTCCGTGCTGTGTCACTGGGAGACACCTGGTGGGAATAAATTGTAACCTAGATCGATAAATGATCGATGATAATTGATCAGTTATCGACCTAGGGTAAAATTTATTAAATTACTAATATCGCTATAAAAAAATAAGGGTTGGTGGTAGAAGGGTGAAAATTTAGGAGGGTATGTATTGTTTGATGCCACATCATAAAAAAAAAAATTTTTGTTCAATCAATAAAAAAAAATAGTTTAGGGGTGGCCACCCTTATTACTTAGGGGTGTAAAAAATAGATATAAATCGATTCTCAGACCTACCGAGTATACATAAAAAATTTCATAAAAATCGGTCTAGCCGTTTCGGAGGAGTTCAGTGACTAACACTGTGACGGGAGAATTTTATATATTAGATATAAATAACATTTTAATTAAACTAAAAGTAGGATACTTTTATGTTAAACAGATGTATAAATGGCCTCTGATAAATAACAATTAGAAAGCAACCATAATAAATAGGGTAATTTTTTTGTCAAAGGTTTGATTCAAAAGTTTGTAGAAACTGCGATTGGACTATACGAAAGTGTGGTTGCAACTGAATTTCAAAACACACGCCACTGTTTCGGTTCTATATAGGTTTATTTTACTAACCCCCCCCCCCNCCTTACACACCAGTAAGCACTGGTGTCGCATGTGTACTGGATCGTTACGTTTCGTATCTAAGTAAGTGGGATAATTACAATTTTCATCAAATAAATGTAGTTGTGTACAATCTTCCGAGTTTTATTGTATTAGACCCACGTAAAGAATAAACTTTGTTCTTCCCACTAGAGCGTAAATGTAACGAAGTAAATTCCGTCGTAAATTGGATTCAGCAAAACGCAAGCTTACACTGTTACTTTTCCTTAAATATCACCACTGAATGAAAAAAATAATAATAATAAAATGATTTAAAATATAATTTTAGGGCATCCCTGCGCAGTTTTCTTAAGCGAAAGGAGAAAAGTACAAAGTTCCTTTTGATGGCAGCTGCATTTTTTTTAGAACTTAAATACGTAACGTTTTCCCATTGAATTAAGTTTGCTTATGAACGCCAAATGCCAATCATTGTTGTATTTTTGCTGTTTTCTCTTGTAAACATCATTAAAGGGCGTGGATAATAGTAAAAAAAAACTTTTATACTTAAAATTTTGGGTGGGTCAAATATGTACTACAATTATAGCCAAACTCTAACTTTTGCACAAAAATATATAGAATTTCTCAATTTGCTGCAACCTTAAAAGCGAACTCTTTGAAACACCAGCGCCCCGCCCCTTGCGGCGGAAATTTTCCCTGTACCAAACTCCCCCGTAATAAATCTCGTTTTGTTCCTGACCTGAGTAGAGTTAACCTTCGTTCTGTGTACATAACTAGTGCCCGTTACTTTTCGCGTAAAAATCGGAGCACACAGTAGACTTCAATANCAAGCAAATACTTCGTACGACGCGGATGTCAGTTCGAACCTCGACACGTCCCCTGTGGCTTGAAGAAGACGAACAGTTACCCTCCGAGTGGTAGATACTCAAAATAACTCGTATTTGACAGAGGGTAATGAAACTTACTTAAATTTTATTCCCCCAAAAAAAAGTGTACCGCACGAAAAAATTATAACGTAATATTTTATAGGTGTTCAGGGTTACTCTGATCAAGGAAATAATTCACTTATAGCAAGAACTTGTAAAATTTATCTTCTTACGTGCGTGTGTCGCGTTTTGTGTAGTTATTGATAAATGCCTTAAATTTAAGCAATGCTCGTCAGTGAAACAAATGAAATGAATATATTTCTAGATTTTGGCTTAACCTATCAATAATATTTAGCAAAAAATAATTATGCTGTTACTGTATTCAAAAACATGATTTATAGGAAATATACCTGCAAAAAATTAGAGAACCGAGTATTTATTGACAGAGAACGATATGACTTACCACCAAATTCCAAAAATTTGTATGCAAAATATGGTTTAATATTTTAGATTTTCAATGGTTTTCCTATTAAGGAAATAANTCAAATTCCAAAAATTTGTATGCAAAATATGGTTTAATATTTTAGATTTTCAATGGTTTTCCTATTAAGGAAATAATTTATTCTGGGAACTAATATGTAGGGCAGGTGACTTTTCGCGTAAAAATCGGAGCACACAGTAGACTTCAATACTATATACACACCTAAGCTGTTATACCTCCATTGGCTGCTGGTGCCGTGTCCGTCTTTGACCGAGCCACTCAGGACTAAGTATCTCCGACACTGAACCTTCGTGATTCGTGCGCAAACGGTTAACACGTTCCAGAACATTTGTTAGCCAATCAAAGAAGCTGGACGACCCTACAGTGCTTTGGACTGTGTCTTGTCTCGAAATATTTTCGCGAAATATCACTGCCCCTACTAATATGCAACAATTTTTAATTAGTTTCTCATTATGAGTGCGTCTTGTGTTTTGCGTAGTTAATGATATATTTCCTAAACTTAAATTATGCTTGTTATCAAAACCAACAAAATGAGTTTGTGTGGAAAATCTTCTTAAGTTTTAATGAACATTAGTAGAGACCGGAAAAAATTGCGAGTTCAATGACCTGCAGGCTAGACTCTACAGTCTTATGTACAAATATGNACATTAGTAGAGACCGGAAAAAATTGCGAGTTCAATGACCTGCAGGCTAGACTCTACAGTCTTATGTACAAATATGACGACGTCAACTGCACATTGGTTGCTTGCTGTGTGTCACCTTCCGCTGCTAACCTGGTCGTAAGAGGTCCTTCACACAAATACGGCGTGGGCCAATGGATTATGTTACACAAACGCATGTGTTTTGAATTCTAGCAACAGGATTTTACTTAGGTGATTAAGAAGTCCAGAGATTTGTATAGTAAAGAATAATGTTACTGTTAAAAAAAAAGCAAGATCAATTATGTGAGTTACGTTTGCAAATTATTAGAGATCTTAATACTTTGTAAATTATTTATTAGCATTAAATATTTCATGTTTACTTGTACTTAAAAAATGTTTGAATTCTACCCCATCAAAAAATTTACCCTCTCATTCCCGCTTTAATTTACCCACGTCTGGCGTTGCAAATAGAAAATCTTTTAATGCGTGCTGTACTAATGACGTTAAATAATTTGTTTTTTTTTTTATCACAGCCAATAAGCTTCGGGCGTTGTGTTCTGTGATAAGTGATATGATCCAGTCACAACGTAGNCTTGTCCTAAAATGAATCCACTAATTCTTCAGGTCTCTAAACATTAGTAAAGAATAATGTTACTGTTAAAAAAAAAAAAGCAAGATCAATTATGTGAGTTACGTTTGCAAATTATTAGAGATCTTAATACTTTGTAATTTATTTATTAGCATTAAATATTTCATTTTTACTTGTACTTAAAAAATGTTTGAATTCTACCCCATCAAAAAATTTACCCTCTCATTCCCGCTTTAATTTACCCACGTCTGGCGTTGCAAATAGAAAATCTTTTAATGCGTGCTGTACTAATGACGTTAAATAATTTGTTTTTTTTTTATCACAGCCAATAAGCTTCGGGCGTTGTGTTCTGTGATAAGTGATATGATCCAGTCACAACGTAGGGTAATAGCATGGTTAACGTATCAGGTACTCCCAGGTAAGATATTGGGCACCGAGCTTCACAGAGTACAGTACCGGTCAAACATAACCTTCCTGTGCAACATGTATCAAATTGTTTACAATGGACATGAAAGGGTTAATTAGTTTACGGATTTCTACATTTTATCTTTACGAAACTCTGAACTTCTTTGTGTGGATTTAAATCCAAGCAGCCGACTATTTACAACAGTTTTTGAAGTTACACTTCTTTTGGCGCGTTGAGGGTAAACGTTTAGTGTGCAACGGAAGTTGCGCGCGCACATCGTAACGAAATTTGACAGTGAACGTGGTAGGGGTATGACCCAACGCGCATGCGCGTATAGTTGCGCGCGCACGACAGTGAACGTGGTAGGGGTATGACCCAACGCGCATGCGCGTATTGTTTTCAAGTATTTGAGGTTATGCGCGTATCGTCTAGCTATATACAAACGCAAGGTACACGACATAGCACGTGGTTATATTTAAAACCGACAGAAAATCAGTTTATGTAATAAGCAAATTGAAAAACATTCCATTTATATTTGTAATTCATTGACTAAATGTGCGCTGTAATAATTTGGCACTTTGTCGCGCTTTTTCTTTCCACCAGAAACTTTATTTAATATTTTTACCAGCCATATCTCGTAGGCCGTACAATTATTCGAAAAACTGTACAAGGATAAACTAATTTAATATTTTTTACNTTTACCAGCCATATCTCGTAGGCCGTACAATTATTCGAAAAACTGTACAAGGATAAACTAATTTAATATTTTTTACATTGGAATAAATTATTCAAATCGTTTTCCCTAGGATTGTTATAACTCCAGAAATTTTGCATTTCCAGAATGGATACNATTGGAATAAATTATTCAAATCGTTTTCCCTAGGATTGTTATAACTCCAGAAATTTTGCATTTCCAGAATGGATACACCAACGGTATGCAGTGACAGTAAATCGATGTTCCAATTCAACATCTTAAGGACGCCTTTTTGCCAGGCCTCAAACAGATTGCAGAGGCCCTGTTCTCTTAACTAGGGCTTGCTTAAAGACCTTCAACGTAATTGTCTTTTACGATAAAGAGGGCCGTGATGATGGTTACTAGTAAGCGTCTTTATGTGGTATTATGAACGCCACGTCTTGATCTTTGTGCAAAGATGTACGTTTGNTGATGGTTACTAGTAAGCGTCTTTATGTGGTATTATGAACGCCACGTCTTGATCTTTGTGCAAAGATGTACGTTTGCCAACCCAGCGGGCTGTGTTCTGAAATCGATGTTCTGGTTGCTGAATTACATTTTTTTTTCGTTATTACAGAATGTGTTGTGTCACAAATTGTGTTATTATAGTGAATTTTTAACTGTAAGTGAAATTTGTTTCTNTGATGGTTACTAGTAAGCGTCTTTATGTGGTATTATGAACGCCACGTCTTGATCTTTGTGCAAAGATGTACGTTTGTCAACCCAGCGGGCTGTGTTCTGAAATCGATGTTCTGGTTGCTGAATTACATTTTTTTTCCGTTATTACAGAATGTGTTGTGTCACAAATTGTGTTATTATAGTGAATTTTTAACTGTAAGTGAAATTTGTTTCTCCATACATTTTCGAATAATACTTCTAAAACAGATCTACTTTCTTTCTATGTATACAAGATTTCAGATGGTACTAGTTATTTTGAGAATCGCTAGATAGCAGCACAGACCCGAGGCCGAATCCGTCTCTTCGCAGTTAGCGAATTCACTCTCGAATTATAAAATATACTCCTTGAATGTATTCCAGACACCGTTTATTTGCATGAAAATGTTAGAGTATATAATATTTCTCATGTTTAAGGCATTTTGAAGCGCTTTATCAGTGCCTTGCGCTTAGTGGCGATGGCCCAACTTGATGCGCGTAGCAGAGTAGCCCCTATCGCTCCCGCACTTCTCGGCCTCGAACGCCGAAAACCCTTTCATTACTGAATATGCAAGTTATGTGCGGTCGACGCGATACTACATATAATTTTAACAATTACTTTATGTTTAACAAATTGTCAAAGTGATGTTCTAAGACTAACGTATAAGGACGCATGTTTCGAAAGATGAATGCAAACTAATGCATTAGTATAAACTAATGCGTTTATTAGTACAAATAACGAGGAGTCACCTTAAATTCTGGGTGAAAGTATATATATGGGTAAAAGTTTATATATGGGTAAAAGTATAGATATGGGTAAAAGTATATATATGGGTAAAAGTATACATGGGTAAAAGTATATGTGGGTAAAAGTATAAGTATGGGTGAAAGTATATACATGGGTAAAAGTATATATGGGTAAAAGTATATATGGGTAAAAGTATATATATGGGTAAAATTGCATATGGGTAAAAGTATATATGGGTAAAAGTATATATGGGTAAAAGTATATATATGGGTAAAAGAATATATGGGTAAAAGTATAAATATGGGTAAAAGTATATATGGGTAAAAGTATATATATGGGTAAAAGTATATATATCATGAAGCAGACTTTCGCCTAGTGTGCTTGCCTGAAGCCCCAGCTTACGAATGGACAGTCGAACTATTAAAACCAAGTAAACGTGTATGTACAGTTTTGTAAAAAAATTATATTTCGCACGTGTCTATTATACCCTGGCTACATAAAAATTCTGCTAGTTCTGTTCAGTGTAGTGAAATTCCAGAGTGCATATGTATATAAAAAGTGGAACAACGTGGTTTTACAATCCTTGTTACGAAGCGGTTCATAGTTGGTACTGATTACTGCGAATGTCGCATGCGCACTCTACCTGTAAACTGTCCCCCTAAAGTTTCAGACTACCCTGTGATTAGTTCGTATTTGATAGACGCCTCATCTGCCACAGCCGCCGTCCAGCCTCGGCTGTTGTGTTCCGAGGTATCTCGTGTGGCTTCCGGTCAAGACCACGTTCTCTGTTACCTGCTCGGCTTCCTGGCGGCAAGTTGAGCTACACGCCACAACGTCTCACGTTCGCTTGAGTTGAGTTACGCCCGTCGCACTGGACACAAACCCAGCCAACTACAGCGTTAAAGGGGCCCGTCTGCCTGGAGATGTTTTACGCTTTCGCGACCGAGAACCAACAAGGCTGTTTTTTCACCGTTTTTATTTGCATCAATTATAAATGAAATAATATAATTTATTAAGAAAATACAATATAAAGTTTGATATAACAAAAAAGTGTTTTTTTTTGTGTTAACACAATTAAAAAAAAGGTTGTTGTACACCTATTTAGGAAACAACCAAACACGCAATAGTGCGAATAGACTTTGGGAGTTTTTCGCCAATACGAAGTAAAACTTTTTAATCGCTCTCCACTCTTTAGGGTGCACTGCGTTTGTGTATCTGTATTTGGTATTGACCACTATTAATACTGCCATGGGATGGCTTCGGTGTACATCCGATTGGCTTGCCAGCTAGTACAGTTATCCAGTTTGGATCCTCCGGCGGATTTTTCGAATTTGGGAAACGTGCTGACGGTCGGATTAGTTTTTTTCAAGGTACTTCCTTTGCTCTCGTCTTTGCATTCCGTCGCTTCTCCATCGACATCTCACGCTATCCGTTGAAGAACGTTAGGAGTATCCTTCTTAGCCGGCTATAAAGTCTTCCTTCCCATTGAAAGTAGGGAACAAAATGTGGATTATCCAACCCCTCCATAACCCTTTGATCCTAGCATCCTTGGTTATCGGCTAATAATTTGAAGCCAGCCATTAAAATACGCTTGAATTCCAAACGCCCGCGCCCAATGTTTCTCACTTGCAGATTATGTTCGAGGAATTACGTATAAGTAGAGCCAGTGACTTTTCGCGTAAAAATCGGAGCACACAGTAGACTTCAATACTAGATACACACCTTAGCTGTTGTCATACCTCCATTGGCTGCTGGTGCCGTGTCCGTCTTTGACCGAGCCACTCAGGACTAAGTAACTCCGACACTGAACCTTCCCGGTTCGTGCGCAAACGGTTAACACGGGCCAGAACATTTGTTAGCCAATCAAAGAAGCTGGACGACCCTACAGTGCTTTGGACTGTATCTTGTCTCGAAAAATTTTCGCGAAATATCACCGCCCCTACGCATAAGCTAAACACTGCTCGTTGATGACAAACGTCCCTCTCGGAAAAAAATATATATATACCAGATTTTTCTGTAATCGCATGCAGCTGCCAATTTTGCGTTCGAAGAGGCCTTAATCGGTTCCAACACAACGTAAAAAAAAAAAAACTTCCCGCGGCGATTACAAAAAAATTTAAAACGTCGACAATGATGCCACTTTTAAGCCACTCTCTCCGCTTTCCTGCTTCCGCGTGTTATTTACTCTTCCATCCTTTTACTCGGATATCTGAAAGCGTGCAGCCGCGTGGAAATTTTTAGCTGATGTCATAAATTTTTTTTTCTNCGGGCCAGAACATTTGTTAGCCAATCAAAGAAGCTGGACGACCCTACAGTGCTTTGGACTGTATCTTGTCTAGAAAAATTTTCGCGAAATATTACCGCCCCTACGCATAAGCTAAACACTGCTCGTTGATGACAAACGTCCCTCTCGGAAAAAAATATATATACCAGATTTTTCTGTAATCGCATGCAGCTGCCAATTTTGCGTTCGAAGAGGCCTTAATCGGTTCCAACACAACGTAAAAAAAAAAACTTCCCGCGGCGATTACAAAAAAAATTAAAACGTCGACAATAATGCCACTTTTAAGCCACTCTCTACGCTTTCATGCTTCCGCGTGTTATTTACTCTTTCATCCTTTTACTCGGATATCTGAAAGCGTGCAGCCGCGTGGAAATTTTTAGCTGATGTCATAAATTTTTTTTTCTNCCATCCTTTTACTCGGATATCTGAAAGCGTGCAGCCGCGTGGAAATTTTTAGCTGATGTCATAAATTTTTTTTTCTCGTGACTTCGCTTTATGTGAAAATAGGTTAGTTTGAAGCTGTTGATTCGCGTAAAAAAAAACTGCAATATTACGGAGGAAAATGTCGCTTAGTTACGAAAAACCACGGTGTGAAAAAAAAAATGGTTTAATACCGCAGAACTGTTTTATTGAAAATAATAAAAATAAAGTAGTCAGTATCTCATGTATTCTATTTACATGACGCGGTGTTTGTGAGAGCATTTGCAGACAGACTCGGTACTGATTACCAGAGATTAAAAAGTTTTATATGGAAAGTTCCTTTACGTTTACAAAAACACGCTCTAAACTACGTTAATTTGTTACACCAAAATTTCGGGACACTAACGGAGGCTTGATAACACGTCGAGAGGATTGATCGTCTGCGTGGCCCTTCAGAAGACTACGCCCGGGTGCAGCTCGTGCAAGACCATTCTCACAATTATTGTTTTCAAAACTCGCGCGGGTGTGGATTCTTTGGTCCCACTTGTACGTAACCTAAGCCTGTGAGAACGTTTTAGCCCAGCTATAACGATTTTCCGGACTAAAAAAAAAAAAACAGCACTTTCTCATACCGACTCAAAAGGACATGCTTGACTGCAAACCCTTTTACTCGGTGGAAAGGCGGTTGATTGGGGCAAAATAAGCTTGACATCCCATTGGCCAACTACCAGCCAATAAGGAACGCGGTTGTGTACGATAGACGTGCCCGATGTCACGTGAACCAGTAGGACGGACGTGAATGAAAAAAAAAAAAAAAAAACTTCTGATCTTAAAGTGCTGTCGACGGGTGATTCACTTCTAACTAGTCCTGAATGCCAGTTGATGTGTGCAGACTTCAACGTGTCAAGCCTCTCAGTTACTGTCCTATATATCGGACCTACGCGAGATGTGGATTTCACGATGTACGTAGTAAGAAGCCGCGTCCAATCATCTATAAATAACATTCACGTTGTGGGTGATATCATTCGTCGCTGAGACTATAATCTGCTGTCTCGTCAACGACCACTGCCACTGACATCAAGCTTGAATACAATTATTTTGGTTCCGACCCATGCCAGAACGTTCCGTCATACTAAAGCTGGTACAACTCCGGACAAAAAATAAAGATTTCTCCTTTGCAACGCTGAAAATTTCCATACTGATCTGTGACTGAAATGGTTATTGATGCAGTTTAGTTTATTTGCTTGTATTTTACTACGTTGAAGCAGGACTTCTACCAAAAAAAAATTGTTACTTATGATTGTAGTTTCTAACATAAAACATATGATGGTGAAACACAACATGGCAAGGTTTGACAATGCGCAAGCTAAGACTGATTTCGATGTAATTTTTGATATTCTAATACGTGAATAATTAAGATAACCGGGGATTTCTCGAATACGATCTGTATCAGTAGGGCCAGCGACTTTTCGCGTGAAAGTCGGAGCACACAGTAGACTTCAATACTATATACACACCTCAGCTGTTGTTATACCTCCATTGGCTGCTGGTGCCGTGTCCGTCTTTGACGAAGCCACTCAGGACTAAGTAACCCCGATTTTGAACCCTCGTGGTTCGTGCGCAAACAGTTAACACGGGCCAGAACATTTGTTTAGCCAATCAAAGAATCTGGACGACCCTACAGTGCTTTGGACAGTATCTTGTCTCGAAATATTTTCGCGAAATATCACTGCCCCTATGTCTCAGGCTAGACTTCGAAGTCCTCTATGTCCTCGAATGATCATAGCTTAATTATTTTCTTCTGCCTCGGTGAGGACACTTTTATCATTTTTGGCTAGGTTATTGGGTGTGCCGAAGAATCTCTGGCGCAATCACTGCAATTTTTATTTGGTTTGGTGATGCTGGGTAGAGCGTTGTTAAGGGGGGTGAGGGGGTGTCTATGGAACTTCACAGCCACATTGCGTGTTATAGTTGTATTGCACACGGTCTGCCAAAAATAGCAGGGTAAGGCAATAGCGCAAGAGTGTAACATCTCGAGATGTGGCGGTTTTACTTCGTTAAAACTGTTTCACAGCCCACCACGTCCAAGAGACATGTTCACAGCTGTAGCGCCTTCACTTTTAATCTGCTAGTGTAATGGTGCTAGAATCAGTAACATGAAGATTTGGAGTTTGGATTTTGATATATCGAACCTCCACTTCAATGAATTCAAAACACAGAATGACCGAGGTACGTACCACTACTGTAGTGCGTTCACAACATGTTCACACTTTTTTTGAATCAAATCTTAGTATCGCAACCCCAAGCTTAACTTGTTGTTTCTTATCGCTAGGGCCACGTGCTCTTTGCTAAAATATTTAAAGACCAGTTGTACTCCAAAACACCTTGGTTCATATGCACTTTCGTGGTTGGATGATTTTTTTTTAATGTCACGTGCGTCAAGTGTCTGCCCGCGAATCACGGACTTTCAGTGTCGGAGTAGATTATTCTGATTGGCCCAGTCAAATAGGAACATGTCTTCTCACGCAGACGAGCGGCCAATAACCAAAGGAAGTTGTGGTTGTGGACGTAGGATATCGAAGTATAGCATGAGCATAATTCTTTCCGCGAAAAATACGGGGCCCTACTTATAATAGTTATATCATAATGTCTTCCCATTTATTGTGCCTTAAATACACTACTTTTGTTTAAAATTATGTTTTTCCTTACCGAGTTTCTAAATATTTTAAAATTGATTTTATAGTAGATATGCATTATAAAACAGCGAGAAAATGAGTATGCTTGTAACTGCAGAAGGAAACAAGTAGTTATGTAAAGTATTATTCGATTGCTTTTATAAGTACGGAAATTTGTAAAATGACTGTTTCGTCCTCACACGTGTTACAGGCTGTCGAACACGAAGATGTACTTGCTACTGCAAAATAAAACTTTCGAACTTGATTATATCGAAACTAACGTTTTCAAGTTGGGTCAGTATTGTGTTAGGTGCTCGAATTGTGCACACTGGGTATGCATGCGTTTCTAAGACAGGGGCAGTGTACATAAAGAGCACTCAGGACCACTTAAGTTTTAAAGAACTATTTAAAATTATTTGCCAAAACAATAAAAAATTTAAAAATTATCGATGTACCGTTTTCCCTAGCCGCTGAATTTAAGGAGTGTATTTATCCTTTAAATAATTTACGTAGTTATTTGTAAACTTATTATAAAACTTTAGTTCGGAATTGTCCCCAGTGATTTTTAATTTGTACATTTACTTGTGAGTTTATTCTGTAGATGTATTTGTAAATTTATTATTTCTACAAAAGAACCATGTAAATGTATTTAACCTGTCATCAATTCCTTGAATTTATTTTAATTTAATTTGTTAAAAAATAATCTTTCAAAAATTAATTTAAAATTATATATATATAGAGAGAGAGAGAGATATATATATATATATATTTCTAGGAAAATATTTTAACTACGTAAAAAGTGGCCGAGAGTTCACTTGATGTATAATACTGGCAGGCAAGCACACCGATGGAGTTTTGAAGTAACTGGGCCCGGGAGTGGCTGAAAGGCGACACTTCCAGCCCCGGAGAGGGGCTGCCACGGATAAGAGGTGGCAAACACTCGACCGAGATCAACACTATTGCTTGCCGCAGGAGACGGCGACACGGCGTGTCCATTACGGACAAACACTCGGACAAACACTCGGACAAAACTGCAGCCTTCGCCCGTACGTACGCGCCGCTTCCGCCCCGCGGGCCGACTGCGGAGAGCCCCCGTGCTCCGTTCCCTGCAGGCGCTGGTAGAGAAAAAATAACTTCCGGGACCGTGCGGAGAAGAAGGGGGTAAAGGGTTGTCCGGAAATGCTCGTAAAAAATTACGGCATGACGACACGCCGGTGTTAGCTCTCGCGAAATGTGTTACTTCCTCTTTACGGCCACATGCAGACTTTCTGAAGTAGAAGCAGATAGGCAAGTTGGATCTTTTCTGCATTTACAAACGTTTACAAAACAATTTTAATTAAAGTTTATAGCATGGAACTACTTTCTCCCCCGTCGTTAGCAACTTACTGCGCGCACGTCACTCTGTGCCCGATAAAATATATGCAGATAGGAGAAGATACATTTTTCAAAGGTTGATTTCAAAAGTGCTCACTTTACCGTGAATAACCTTCATTTTGCTTTACTGAATGGCACGTTCGAAAAAATATCTTGTTTATTACACATTTTGTTTATTCCTTTTCGTAAAAAAAAAAAAAATCTTAATATGTATTGCAGTTTGTTTATCTGTCAGATGTCAGCTGCCTGACTGTCAGGTAACGTTTCAGACAACTGCCTATCTGTTAGCTGCCTGTCTTCCACCTGACCTGTCGAATAGCTGACTCTCGACCAACTGGCTTGCGTAGCGTTTGACTCTCTATTAGCGGCAGTGTCGAACATCTGTCTATAAACTAATGTCGAACAGCTGCACGTCAATCAAATTAAAATATATTTTGCACATGTCGAATAGTGGAATTATTTGATGTTATACCGGATTCCCGATATTCACGGTACACTCGTGAAATGGTCGTACGCGAACATCCAAATGTTATCGCTACCTCGGAGATGCCATGTCCCATCTCTCGTGCGCTGACTATAACACCACGTTCAAACTCACTTAAATCTTGATAACCTGCCATTGTAGCACCTGTAACCGATCTAGCTGCCGACCGCATCGCGTTACTCTGATTGGTTCCACACCTCTGTTATTTGCATACGCACGCCTATACCAGTTTTTTTTGGCTCTGCAGTGTATATTTCCGTAAAAATTCCGCCAATATACTGTAATCTAAGCAGTGTGAATACTGCTGCTGGAAAATTCTCGCGCTGCCGTTTCGTTGCTAGGTACATAATTGATCGCACAAAGTAACGAAACAATCACCGGTCGCTTCTTCCACCATGTTGTTCGAAAATATGAAAACTAATATGGCGACTGCACAGGAAGTAAACCAACTTGGCACAGCTTAACAATTTTTGCCAACGTGACGTCGCTGTTGTTTAGTATTTTCGCTCCAGATCACAGACAGTTGATGCGCAAGATTTACAGGAAGTAGAATTAAGAACGAGGTACACAACACACAAGAAGACAGTTGTAACTCAGCAGAATAACGTGAGAACCTTATCCAACTCATTTGTTTGCAGGGAAGAAAGCTGAAGTATGTTCTACGGTACTACAAATGTTAGAACTCGAGTAAACTACAAATTATCACTTTGTTATGTTGGTGGCAATGTGTATGACCTTACCAGCTGTTATTATTATTTTTATACTGTGACTAGAGTATGCTTTATAGGCAGTATCATTGATGTGTCACTTATTCACAGTTATTTCATGTAACAAACACATCTGAGCGGATACAAACTGTAACAATGAAGGCGAAATACTATTTTACAACTTGTTTTATGAGTATATTCATGAAAAGGTATGTGACACGAATACTTAGACGTGAAGGACGCTTATACACCTAAGAATGTGCTATCACTATCAAATTAAAAATATACATATATAACGTGTTTTTATACAATATCTAAAGAGATAAACTACACTTTAAACTTGAAACAGTGAAAATGGAGCCAAATCAGTGAAAACACTAAAAATTAAGCAACTAATAATCAGTGCCAGATAACTAATTAATATTGTGGCTGAATTTCATTGATTTTTTTTTTGTGATTCCCACTGTATGTCAAGAATTCCACAGCCATAAATAGCTTGTTCCCAGTTAATTTGCTTGGTTCGCCGGTCAGTAGTAGCTTATCAATTGACTCTCAGTGAATGTTAATTCACTGATTTATATCACTTATTCGAATTTAGAGTGAACGTGATTATTTACTGTATACTTGCTTACCTGGCCACGCGTTGCTGTAGCATAAAAGAATTTGGTTCTATTCATTTCTGTGAAATTAATTATAAGAAGTATGTGTATTTTCAAAATCTTTATTATTGAAGTACTTGTTCGTTTACAATGTTTTTAGTTTTACCGTCTTCCGCGCGTGTGAACAAGTTGGATGGTTCAAACAGCTGAAATGTTCAAACAGACAGCTGTCAACAAAGGCGCTTCCTGACGCGAAAGAATGGTAAAAATGAGCTTTTTGAAGATTTTAGTACCTTTGAAGGTAATACAGATAAAATAGAAAGGTGTACAAACACTCGTGGGAACGAAAGGAAGGTTTATATAAAAAAAAAATTAAAATTGGTCAATTTTTTCGGAAGTTATACGCGTCCGAACAAACGGACACAACATTTATATATATATGTGTGTGTGTGTATATATATATGTGTGTGTGTGTGTGTATGTGTGTGTGTGTAGATTTGCGCTATGTGAACGTATCAAATGCGTCTTTTAAATAAGCAATATTATTATTATATACCGAAGTTGAAATACCGTAGAAAATGAACAAGGCGCCCGTCTACCTGGCGCTTGAACTGCGTTGCAGTGTGTTCGAAATACACGTTTTTCAACGAAACTATTAAGCGTGCGTCCAACGTGCTGATCTACGAAAAGAACAAACACTTCAGACGAGAGCTGTTAAGTACTTTCAAAATATCACGTACGTTAGAAACATCAATTCAGAGTACTCCAAAACCGCAAAAAACGGCCTTTCCAAGGCGATGTAGCTCAAAATGCACGCATCAGATACATACAAAACTACTATAGGGGCCTGCACTGAACCTTCCTAAAGACTTCCCACTAATAAAATAATATGGTCACCGCTGAAAGTCCCATAGGTACACGCAGCACGACGAGAACACTGCACGCCAGTTCAGAGCCTTGCGCTTAGCGGCGATGGCGTACTTGATGCGCGTGGCTGTCTCGCCCTTATCGCTCCCGCGCTTCTCGGCCTAAACGTGGGAAAAATATCCAGGTAGACGGGCGCCTTAAAGTTTCTTCGATAAGGAGTCGTTTGCCTTATTCGAGTGACGAGGGCTTGAGGTGCACCACCGATGCGCCTGCAGCAAGGGATTGGAACAACTTCTTCGCGCGCATCGCGCATCGCGGAAGTAACGGATCTCGGCCCGGGTCGCCTCTTCTATCCGGCGCGGCGGGTGAGGACTGCGAAGNCGCGGAAGTAACGGATCTCGGCCCGGGTCGCCTCTTCTATCCGGCGCGGCGGGTGAGGACTGCGAAGGCTTCGACTGGGGGCCGGAGGCCCGAGCCTACAGTTGTCCAGGAAAGTCGCACGGCCACAGGAACTAACAGAGTCTAGAGTCTACCTCTCTGATCGCTGCCGCCGTAGACGTCAGTTATGTTTCAAACTCATCAAATATCTGACGGACTCGTGTGTGGTGGTTACCAAACGTCCGACAAACGGTGGACATAGCATTTTCTTTTGCGTCCGCCCGGATTTTCCGTGCTGATAAAAAAAATGTACGGCTTTTCCGACANCGGTGGACATAGCATTTTCTTTTGCGTCCGCCCGGATTTTCCGTGCTGATAAAAAAAATGTACGGCTTTTCCGACATTGATAAAACACAGTCTTTGTCAGCTAATTAAATCGATATTATTAGGTTTGTGGAACGGAATTTGTTATAGCTATGTTCCCAACATTCACTTGATTAATTATATGTGTGTGTACAGTATTTGCTTTGATGTGCTGTATATTTACGATTATTTAATGTCTCATCTAGATTCGTTTTTCATTTCTACTTCAATGTTCGTGTGTATTAAAATGTGTTGTTGTGTAAAATGTTTGCTGAAAATTATGACGTGATATAACAATTTTTTTATTTCATCAAACATTATTAATACTACGCTTCGTGCGAAAAAATAATTGGGAGTTCTAAAGTATAAATAACTTACGGTGGTAATGAAAGGCACTTTTCGATCCATCGGAAGGATTTGGGGGGGGATCGTTTTCGAGAGCAGAGCTGTGGTGGCCCTATTGGTTTAATAGGCATAGGGTATGCCAAATCAATACACAGGGTCCGAAGTCAGATCTGGCCATCAGCCATCTTNATATTGGTTTAATAGGCATAGGGTATGCCAAATCAATACACAGGGTCCGAAGTCAGATCTGGCCATCAGCCATCTTGGTTATGACAGCCACCTTAGCTAACATATTGGATCGACGTGACCTTGAAATAGACCTGGTGACCTTAAAATCCCAAAAAAATCTAAAAAAATTNTAGCTAACATATTGGATCGACGTGACCTTGAAATAGACCTGGTGACCTTAAAATCCCAAAAAAATCTAAAAAAATTTCTGTACATTTATAAAAACTTAAAAAAAAAATTATTCCAAAAATTGTATAAATAATTTATAAAAAAATATTAATACAAATTATTTTAAAAACTTACATTTCTGGAGGTTTCCCCAGCACCATGTTCATAAGACGACCAACCCCCCTCCAATAAATCGCATTGTCTTAACATTACCCTCCCCTACCAATGTTTCTCATTGGTTAATTAGTCGGTATGCCTCCACCCATCCACCCATATTCATTCCGTCGTAATAAACAATTTTTGTTTTATTTTAGTTGGTTATTTGTTTTCATTTTCGTCACCTAGGTTGTGCTAGTGTATTATCGATTTACCCACTAGGCGAGCTAGCGATTTAGCCACCATGTGGCAGACATATTTTTTTATGTTTTTGAAGTATAGGCGGTGCGGTCGGCACCCTCCATACTGGATTATATTTTCAATATCTAGATAGCACTGACTTCTCGATTTCGTCGTCTGCTATCGACCTGTACCGAATGGTCACAAGGACCATTCCTGTAAAGTAAATAAACTGCCATATTTAATTTTTTTTTAATGCATGTGGTTTTTTATTTAAAACCTTTTTTTCATATAAAGCGGGGGAATTTTTAAATAAATAAAACACTAAATATCTTTTTAAAACTAACTTTATGTGGTAATGTACAAATTAAGAAAACAATTATACACAGGTTTATTAATTGCAATCTTATGTGTTCGCCGCTCGATTTCCGCATCGTCGACACAGGAACTGTACCGGGCTGGGAAACCCCACCACTTGACATACGACCGTCCATTACGTCGTTTCAGCACCTTCTCGAACCTTGAAGCTGGCGATGCTCGAAGACGAATAAACAGTTTAAGTGTGTGAACAGTTATACTTATATAAATTCTCAGCTTCGCTCACGAAAGTATTTAGACGGTCTTGTCTTTGCAATTTTACGATGCAAGCCGGCCGTGAAGTAATAGGCAGAATGTGTACGTGTTTGCAGGTATATTTCCATGCGTCGTGAATTCGATCCTGCAGTCGATTACATTGGATGTAATACGCCGCGTCCTGTTTACTCACATCGAATATCATTAGAGGGGCCAATCTCTTGAAATATCATGGCTCAGTATCGTGGATTGGGGGCGTTCATAATATGCATTTTGGAACTCAGCGTGCATTTGACATTCCATCAAGTATCGCTAGAGACCTGAAAAATTCGCTGATTCATTTCGGAACAAGCTAGAATGCAAGACGCGTGCGTTTATATAATTTTAACCATTGGTCCACACGGTTTGACGCCTCCTGGAGAACGCTGGCCCAATCGTTGCCTTCCACTGTCACAGCAGACAACCAATGTGCAGGTGATATTTGCATACTTGTCCATACGACTGTGTCATCTAGCCTATAGATCATTGAACTCGCGAATTTTTCAGGTGTCTAGGTATTGCCCATTTTCGAAGTTCATGTTCGCTATTCAACAATTTTTCAAACGTTCTATTTGACATGTGTCGAAATGCAGACGGCTCAATCTCACATTGTGCTGTCTTCCGGTCTGTAGCCCAACTATGATGTACCTCAGTTTCTCACAAGCAAAGCTGGACTTCACGATCCAGTTGATGCGCTGTTTTGTTGGCAATCCGGGGTATGCCTCAAGACTCTACTACCTGAATGCCACATTTTTTTCGCCATCTTCCACATTCTCTAGCATCTTGATACGTTCATCAGGGCTCAACTGCACATGAGGCAGCATCCATTCGATGGACTGTAGTTTCAGTTACACTGTCTCACGTGTTTTCTCCCGTACCCATGATAGCGCCCACATGCGTATTGGCTAGGAGCAGTAGCCAGTTCCTACTTCGAATTGAAGATAATTCGTTTATAGTCCACGGCATATCCCAATAGCATGGGGAGCTGGATGCACACTTCGAACTTGCCTCCACGGTATGTATATAGGATCACTGTAGTCATCCTCGATTCCCCAGCCTGTTCATCTTGGCCGCAGACAGCTCATTCTGCATGGGCGAAAGGCAATTTTTGATTGTTGAGATTCTGCCTACATCTCGTGACTGGCCCACCTCAACACCGTTGAGGTGAAGAATTCTATTTCTCGTTATTTTCGTCGATGCCGAGTTGGATCCATCTTCTTTCGTCAGACAGAGTCCCCCTAATTCACAGGGAAGACTGGTAAGCAAAATAGCAGATATCTTGATGTTGGACCGCAATCCTATTTTCCGAATGGTAGTGTGTGTGGTCCGATCAGGAATGGTTGGAATGCATGAAGTTCTACTTTCATCACATTTTCTTCAAAAGCGACCAGTTCGCCGATGTTTAGATAGTCTTCCATGACGATTGACTTTGAAGCCAAGACTGCGGAGGAAAATCTCGTTTGTGTGTGTTAACTCCTCGCAGACCTGTGGCATACTGAGTGCAGGTTTTGCACGACACTTCGTTTCATTGCTTCTGGTCACCGTAAATCTTATCCCCATCGTCTCAAATGCAGACGTGGGATGGTTTCTTCGTTTCGAAAATTCACTAACTCTCCATGCTGGTAGACGACTTTCACAAACACTTGGTGTGTTCTCTTCACGACGACCGGGAACGTAAACGATTGCTTTGCAATGCTAAGACCATTTTGAAACCCGGAGGGATCGCAGGCGAAAATTCGTGCAGCGTATCGCTTGTCCTGCCATTGAGCTACGTGCTACTCGCTAAATTACAGTTTAATCGTATCACGTTGACTGGCAAGATTTTCGCAGGCCGCGACGACTCGTGTGTTTTGCCAGCTTCGTAGACGTGTGGCTCGATTCCCAGCATCGGTCCGATAGTATCAGGTTTCGTAAAGTCGATATCTTCGACGCATCTGACGACACTCTTCAGAGTATTGGGATTCCCACATAGTTCGAGTTCTATGTCAGGGGACAGCGAATCTTCAATGTACCTTGCAATGTCGCTTGTTTCATAAGAGCCTATGGGCAGCGACACCTCGTGGGAGACATCGCCACTTTTTACGAGGTGCAGCTTGCAGTTTTTTCATCAATGTTTAGTATCGCATTGTAGGTTTGAAAATCGACAAGGCCTGTGCACCATTCCCCCTCCAGGTCAAGTTGCGGGAAGTGTGTACTTATGTGTGCGGGGTGGAGTGGAGATATTTGGGCAGCTTTTAGCTGCGAGGTCTTGAGAACCGATGAGGGTAAAGTGAGGTGAGTATATATATATATATGTGAAGTGAAGTGAGGAAAGTACATACAGGATGTATCAGTACAGCGGTTACAAACTTTCAGGAGAGATAGAGTACACCTAGACGATCGGAAATCACATAGCAATGCATGGCCGGAAACGCTTTCCTGTCGCGGTAGTGACCACACAAAACACAAGAAAGGAAGGACACGAACAGGGTGAGAAAACATGTTTATTTTCTTAGTACAGCAAAAATCAAAGAAGGTGTTGGAAATGACGACCCCCGGGCCGTGATGCACGCCTCACATCTCCGGCGCATTGAAGATCTGACGTTGTTTTGTGTCGTCACTAGCGCTCCAAGAAAGCGTTTCCGACAATGCATTGCTATATTTCCGATCGTCTAGGTGTACTCTATCTCTCCTGAAAGTTTGTAACCGCTGTACTGATACACACACACACACATATATATATATATATGTGTGTGTGTGTGTGTGTGTGCTGCGTGAAAGGTGTCCATGGAAGAACAACCTCTATGTAGTAATGTGCAGTGGCGTGCGGTTTTTTCGGCTTCAGTATGCGGGCCACAAGGGTTGGGGGGTAGGGGCGCTAACTGACCGGGGGTAAACGACGATGCGGTTGGCCGTCCGGGCTAACCCGCGGTACGAAACCCCCCCACTACGTTCGTTTCCTGTGCACGCCACTGCGCGGCTGCCATTTCCCCGCGCTGTGTTGTTGACTCGGGTGGCGAGCGTATCAGCTCGTTAACACAGGGTAGCGCGGAAACCCCGACAAACACCCCTTTGTCCGTATTCACCCCCTTCCGGAGCAGGAAATTGCGCCGTGGTTACTCCTTCCCCCTAAAACGTGCTTCGCACAATTCTCTGAACGTGCAGTTTTCGCCTTGGTGGGGAGGCGAGCGGTCTAACCACTACGCGCCAGCGCGTTGGACGCATGTTTAGTAGTTTCTTGGGGGAAAACGCGTATTTTAAACCCGCTGATACGCAGTTCGAACGCCAGTTAGACGGGAACCTTAAGTACTCCTTGGTCGAGTTGCGCGGTGACTTCTCAGTCCTTCACATGTACCTATTCGAGTCGCAGATATTTATTCATTGATCACTGCCATGGCGGGAGGCTATTTTTAGTTCAACCAGTTTGCACGTGGTACATTCACGTTATTTAATTCCTGTTTATTACTCGTTAAAGAATTGTTCAGGAAGTGTCAAATCTTGCGGTCCAACAGTAAAACGTGCACTAGTCTACACCGAGAAAAATGTTTTGCTGAATCAAACGAAATTTGTTTTGGCGCAAAGAAATTGTTTGTTTGCATATGGACAGTGAAATATTTGGTTTTTGTAAACAAATTATTTCGTGGTTCTTATTTGGATGCCCCCAAACAAATATTTGGTTGGTGCATTCAAATATTTGTTTAGTTCTACGTATATTAAACCATTTCTGTTAATTANACTAGTCTACACCGAGAAAAATGTTTTGCTGAATCAAACGAAATTTGTTTTGGCGCAAAGAAATTGTTTGTTTGCATATGGACAGTGAAATATTTTGTTTTTGTAAACAAATTATTTCGTGGTTCTTATTTGGATTCCCCCAAACAAATATTTGGTTGGTGCATTCAAATATTTGTTTAGTTCTACGTATATTAAACCATTTCTGTTAATTAAACCTAAAAAAAAAAAAAAATTGAGAGATTAGAACCTAGAACGTCTTCGCCTTAGCCGTAAGTCCTTGCAACCTCAGCTTAACTGACTTCTGAAAGAACGAGATCTTTTCAAATAAATAAATTTAAATTTCTGAAAAAATTTGCTTAAATAAAATTAATGCACTAAGAAAAACTGTTACTATCCTAATTGCCACAAAAAAAGCAAACTAACTCTCGAACTATATTTTTGTAGGCATGCGAATGCATTGAAATGTGTGTCAAACATATAGAGTCCATTCAACAAAATATTCTGTTGACAGTCTAATTTATTTTCGTCCAACACACAGGTTTCGTCTATTCGAACATGTATTTTGTTAGATGAACGAAATTAATTTGGTTGCTTTTCGAGTTTCGTTGGGACAACTGAACATAGTTTTGGCGCTGTACAAACAAGTATTTTGTTGTGTTTTCTCTCAGTGTGTAAGGGGCCGCGGTAGTGTGGTGGTTGGACTACCCGCCTCCCACCTACGCGAACCGGTTCGGTTCCTGAGGGGTCGGTCCCGGATTTTCGCAGGTGGGGATCGTGCCGGTCGGCGGGGTTTTCTCGGGGGACTCCCGTTTTCCCCGCCCTTGCATTCAGGTGCTGCTCCATACTCACCTCAATTCGCCCTCATCGGCTCTCAAGACATTGATGTTAAGAGCCTCCCAAATCTCTCCACTTCACTTTCTGTGTATAAGTGTTTGAAACCTAGCCTGCCACCGAAATAATTTGGGTGTTTCACTTACCTCTAGTGATAACACTCCGTCTTCTTATTAGGGAGTACCCCTCCTTCGGTTCCCGGCCCTGCCATTCTATTCTTGTTTTTATACTATTTTTCAAAATCGCTCTAGGAATATTCTAGGATGCCTCCTTTCTACAAGCATGGCCGCTTCTTTCCCAACACATAGTTCTCCGAGTCACTGCACTCTAAAATTGTTTTGTATTTTTACAAGAAAAATCCTTGGAAACCCAGTGGCCAAGGAAATCCTTCGCAAAACCACAAACAGCTTTCTTGTAAAATCTGCGAAACATTAATTTGTAATATAACAAATTATAGCCTTGTATTATTGCAACTTGCATTATTGAGAAGTGTACATAAAATTAATTTTTTGCTTCTTGAAAACAAATGTGTAGCAGAAAATAAATATTAAAAAAAAAACTCAAAATATAAATAACGAGAAAAATAGTTAAACTTTGCAAGAAAGGGGTTTAGAACCCACGTCCCTTGTAATATATAGCTGCAAGTACCTACAAAATATCAAGGAAGTTTAAGAATACAATTATTTTATTTTAAGCGTTCTGTTGTTGAGTTGAGTGATTTCGACGGCTCTTAACAACGAAGTCTTGGGATCCGATTTAAGAGTTCTATGCCACAAACAGCTATATACGGTTTTACGTTGTTGAGTGTCCGCCATTTTGCTGAAACTCGTGGATACGTGTCAGTATATATTACAAACATTTATTGAGGACTATTATAAACCCGGTCCTTGTAGTTCTTACAAACAAGTAGTTTTACAAAAGAAATATTTGAACTCTTACAAGCATTTGTAGAATTACACACAATTTCTCGGTAAAAATTACAATTATTTTAGAGTGTGGTAACCGTATCTAATGATCCCGCATTCGACGAGACTTTATACTAGAATCCAGCCATTCCTGGAACATTGTGCATAAGGCGTTACCAGCTGTGATTTTCAGTGATTGGTTTTAAAAATATTAGGCTGTTAACTGAAGGAATGGGAAATGCGGAAATTGTTTTTGTAACAGAAGAATTAACTCAAACATCTTTGCACTTGGAACGACAATTATTAAGGTCATGTCACGCGTTCTGGTCACGTGTCTCCGAAGACTTACGCCAAGTCCGCGCGTTCTTTGTTTTTTTCTTCGTCTAAAACGAATTCTTCTTTTCCCATTACTTTATAACGTGCCAGCAGAATTTAGGTTATTCGTGTGGCAGCACTTGGTATCGTAAGCAAAATCGGCTTAAACGTGACGCATTACCTTGACTTTCGTGTTTTAGTCTGAATGCGTTAAAAAAATATATATATCCTCCTACCCGTTACTTAGGAGCTTTCCATTCGCATGCATTATTCAGACGTCGAATAAGGTTTTCTCGCAAGTTGAGACTCCAGTCTGTCTATAAGGAGACGACGATGAGATTTCTATCGATTGCTCTGCTATGCCTTGATATCCTAGTGAGTGTTCATATTTTTTATATTCATTTTCCACTTAACTGTTATTTTACTTCTGAAAATTTTATTTCAGTGTTACATCTCGATATTATTTCAGTACTATTAACACCATACACATTTAGAAATCTTGTGCACTTCTATAAGCAAAACTTTTACTATATATGACAAACATTACGCATGGAGTTGGGATGTTGAAAAAATATCGGTTTAATCGATATGACGATATTACATCAACGATATATCGATATAAATCGTTAATATATATCCAAAATATGTTATCTAAATCAATATATTTTTTCCAGGTATCGGAAATATTTTTAAAATGTTCTTTTAATAAGTTCTGTTTTTGAATACAAAAATAGAATATATATGTGTGTGTGTGTTTACTTTGGCAAAATGCATCAAAAACAGGCGTCACGTGCAATATTTAAGCCAGGTACAGATATTAAGGGTACTCCCTAGTAAAATATTTTACGAAAAATCTATGTTTGCGCGTATACTAGTATCTCAGTAAATAAATTATGTCGAAATACGATATTTTGCAGGACAGGTAAAGAACTAGTATTTTGTATACAACAGCCACTATTTATTATTGTTAAATATATTTAAAAATTTGCGAAAATTGTTTAAAAACAGCATTTTTAGGGATTGTTTGGGAGTTTCCTTAAGGGGAAGGAATAAGTCCAAAGTGGCATTTGTAATTAAACCCACTGACTTTCATCGCGTGTAGTAATATCGTACTATTACATGTATAATTTGCCAGAAATCCAGCTACCCGAGAAGGCATATTGCCGCGTTGGAAGGGCCCATCACAATCCTCCATTACAGCCAGACGTGACCTTGAGGCGTTTAAACATTTTTTTTGCTAGGGAAACCCCTTAAGCCCTCAACGACAATCGTGATAGGAGAAATTCCCAGAAATAATGGTTGGTCCGATTCTATCTACCGTTTACTGATCTCTGTATCAATAAAAAACGACACGTCATTGTCAGGGACAGGTTAATTTTTTTAGCGAAAATATTTCCGTGCAGAACAGACTTACGTAACAATATTACGTTCACACCTGCAGTTTCTCTTTGTTATTGGCCGAGCGTATTTGCATCTCATTGGCTGTTCACGGTCAACTGAGCACTTTTGAAAACAAACTTTGAAAATTATCACTGCCTCTACCTGCGTATACTTTAGCGGGCACGTTGATCGCCAAGCGCCCTGTAAAGTTGGTAACGACGGAGATAAACAAGTTCCGCGACTTAATGTTGAATGAAAAGCATTAAGGTAAACATTAGTGAATAATGAAATAACCAAGGGTCAACCCGCGGAATGGTTCACTATCCTTGGGTGAATCAGGTAAAACGGGTGCATTTTGAAATCCACCCCATTTTTTTTTTTCGGCAGAGTTAAATTGTATGAAATTTTTTTCATAGGTGGCCCGCATAACCCGCGTTCTTACTCAAGAACGGTGAAGCATGTACATGCGTGCAATCTGAAACCCATGTCATAAATACGGCCTGCGATAAGCTTGGTAAGTGTAGAGTCCATTACGGAATGAATTCCGAAATTATCGTACGAAATACCGATATGTGTGGTGTTGATCTAATACTTTCACGGCCCAACCATGTTAATTTCAGGCCTAAAGGTAAAGTTGGGCGGTGCAGAGTCCATTATGGTACGAATTAAAAAATTATCGTACACAATACCGAAGTTGTGGTATACTGTACCATGATTATGGTGCGCGAAATATGGACAATGTAACTTTGTACAGTAGTTATGGTACATATTATGGTGCACCATTACGTTACCGACATTTATTCAAAAGGGCCTAANTCTACCCCTTAAGGGGGAAAGGGGGGGGGGGCTGCACGATCCCAAAGTCACCTTTCAAACTTCCGTTTTTGACTTCTGTTTTTTTATTACACATAAATGTGGGAACGAGCAAATTTGTAAAATATATTTAATTGTATAATAATTACATTGTTTCACTTGACCTACGAACGAATAAAGTGATGAAGCCCATGGAAATGTTAATTTTATATGTGGCGAAAGAACACAAAATGTGCTACAAGTAAATCTTAAGCAGGGCTTTCAAAATATTTAGTTTACCGTGAACAGCCTTTGCTTGATTGGGCCAGTCAGAATTCAGTTACGCCAACAATTTGTTCATCTGAGTGATTAGCTTGCTGATATCTGAGAGTCATAAGAGTGAAAATAATACAATTATTAAAATGGATATGAAGTCAAGCGTTTTAAAAACTAGTCGTTAAACCTTTTAGTAGGTATGATATGCCGATTCTGGATCACCTTGATAATAATTCAAAGAAAAAAAAAATTCTCCTAATTTTTTGAAATATGCATATCTATTACGCCTCTCTCTCTAATTAAAATCTAACAAATATACAGTAAAAACAGTCAAATATAAGAAAATGGTTTCGGAGTACGCAGCATCAGGGTAGGAAAATAAATATTTTTCATGGGGGAAAATTTAATTTTCACGGAGGTTTGCTGTTGTCAACTTGAAAAACCAACAAGCAATCGCCACCGCAAGGGTATAGTATGCTCTTACACACAAGCTGAGCAAAAAATTATTAAACTATCAATCATTTTCGATGGTGTGAATGTCTGGTACCCCAAAAAAAAATCATTAATATAGTGTGTATTTTCAAGGAAAAAAACTGATTAGTTTTCGTTTGTGAGCAATCAAAATATAGAAAATTTTAATCAAGAAGAGTTCTTAACAAACTAATACATGATTTTAACATATAAACTTTTAAAATGATGATATTTGAAGGGCATTTGATCTGGTTGAAATTTTTTAAGACAGGATTTTATAGAGGAAATTAAAAGTATTGCAATAGAATAGCCTCGTATACAGAACCGAAACTATTTCGTGTATGCCAAACTCGCGTCGTACGAGCAAGAAATGCGGCGTTATTTGCCAGCAGCATGGGAGGACGTCATTCACCAATAGGAACCCAGACACAGACTTGCCAAGACACCGGTTGAACCAACAATTAGTCTTACATTAGTCTTACGTCTGACATTGAGCCTGTTCCAGGACCATCGTGTAGCCAACCAGGACAGTTTTCCAGGTGGTCCAGAACCAAAAAATGTTACTTCTTTTCACAAAAAAACATAACATGTCCCTAATTATTACATGCAAAGTGTTATGCTTTTACGTGAACATATATAATGTGGGGTAAATTAAAAAAACACCTGTAATTCTAAATATATATATATATATATATATATATATATATATCATTTTGAGGTGTAATCGTTTTTACACTCTAACCAAGTATCAGTGACATCAGTCAGTAAAATAACATTCACTGAAATACAGTTGATAAGCTACTGCCGACTTATAAATCAAGAAAATAAACTGGGAAAAAGTGACTTATGGCAGTGGAATACTCGACATTCAGTGGGGATCACAAATACATTAGTAGAGACCTGAGAAATTCGCTAATTCATTTTTAGACAAGCTATAATTCATAACACACGTGTTGATATAACTTTAGCCATTGGTGCACATGGTGTTTGACACCACCTGGAGAACGCTGGCCCAATCGCCGCCTTCCACTGTGACAGCAGACAACTAATGTGCATTTAATATCGGCATATGTGTACACAACACTATGGAGTCTAGCCTACAGGTCATTGAACTCGCGAATTTTTCCGATCTCTATACATTAGCAGAGACCTGAAAAATTCGGGAGTTCAATGACCTGTAGGCTATACTCCATTTTCGTATGTAAAAATCATGCAGATATCACTGTTCATTGGTTGCTTGTTGTATTAGCGGAAGACGATGATTTGGTCTGCATTTTACTGTGTATTTGTTATTGGCTCAGAGTTGTCCAGGAGGTGTAATTTAACGAGTGGACCAATAGCATTTGCTATACAAACGTATGGAGTTTTGAATTCTAGCTTGTCCCGAAATGAAAACGCGAATTTTTCAGGTCTCTATAGATTAGTTATCTTACACTGATTATCAGTTGGTAAACTTTGACTGGTTTTCACTGATTTGGCTCAATTCTCACTGTTTCAGATTTAGAGTGCACTTTGTAGCTCAGCTAATAAGTCAAATAATGCGCTTCGTTGTACTTATGTAGCCGTGTAAATACTACTTGACCCTAGGACGATTTATTTCAAGCGTGATTTTGAATAGCCTTATTGACTATTGCTGCCACTATAAATGGAAGAGAGTTTATTGGATGGTTGTGGATTGATGATGACTTCAGACCATCGACTCCGATGACTTCAATTATTTCTTCCCTGATTCGTGTCAGCAGCCTAGAGTAATAATGCGCCGTGTTCGCTGTCAGCAGCCTACAGTAATAATGCGCTGTGTTCGCTGTCAGCAGCCTAGAGTAATAATGCGCCGTGTTCGCTGTCAGCAGCCTAGAGTAATAATGCGCTGTGTTCGCTGTCAGCAGCCTAGAGTAATAATGCGCCGTGTTCGCTGTCAGCAGCCTAGAGTAATAATGCGCTGTGTTCGCTGTCAGCAGCCTAGAGTAATAATGCGCTGTGTTCGCTGTCAGCAGCCTAGAGTAATAATGCGCTGTGTTCGCTGTCAGCAGCCTAGAGTAATAATGCGCTGTGTTCGCTGTCAGCAGCCTAGAGTAATAATGCGCTGTGTTCGCTGTCAGCAGCCTAGAGTAATAATGCGCTGTGTTCGCTGTCAGCAGCCTAGAGTAATAATGCGCTGTGTTCGCTGTCAGCAGCCTAGAGTAATAATGCGCTGTGTTCGCTGTCAGCAGCCTAGAGTAATAATGCGCTGTGTTCGCTGTCAGCAGCCTAGAGTAATAATGCGCTGTGTTCGCTGTCAGCAGCCTAGAGTAATAATGCGCTGTGTTCGCTGTCAGCAGCCTAGAGTAATAATGCGCTGTGTTCGCTGTCAGCAGCCTAGAGTAATAATGCGCTGTGTTCGCTGTCAGCAGCCTAGAGTAATAATGCGCTGTGTTCGCTGTCAGCAGCCTAGAGTAATAATGCGCTGTGTTCGCTGTCAGCAGCCTAGAGTAATAATGCGCTGTGTTCGCTGTCAGCAGCCTAGAGTAATAATGCGCTGTGTTCGCTGTCAGCAGCCTAGAGTAATAATGCGCTGTGTTCGCTGTCAGGTTTTTCGAAATGTAGTTGTGAACGGTCTCATAAGTCAATAATATTAAATCGGCAATTAAATGAAATAACTGAAAATATTTCAATTTTGTAAGAAATTATAGAGTTCTCAGATAACCACGTTACATAAACTAGCGTCTGTGGACCAACGGAAATGTGGTTTCTATGAATGAGCTCGTGGAGTGCCTAAAACGGATTTGGTGTGAACCTTAGTTTAAACTGCAAGAGAAATGTTCCCATATTATAGTTTGTTAGCTTAGGTCATTTAAACCTTTTCAGTCACATGTAAATTCGTTCTTGACGTTGCTGTAGCGAACAAGTTTTTTTTTTTTTTTAAAAAGAATTCGCGTAACTGCAACACCTACTTACAACTTAAACACAATGAACAATGCAGACTGTGGATATTGTATTAATAGTAATTTCTATTTATGAACCTGGGTGTTTGTCTTAGCAGAAAATAGTGTCCCCCATTTGTAAATGGACCCTGAGTTTCGGTCGTGTAGAAATCAAACTGTATACGTATTAACACACGCATTAATATGAATATATATATATTTTATTTTTTATTTTTTTACGACCAATATTAAAAAAAGGCCTGTAGTGAAAATTATTTATATAATTTGCATTGTTTTACATATATATTAGGTAAGAGAAAGGAAGGGAATATACTCTTCCAGTAATGTCTACTACAGAACGTATCTCAAGCAATGAAAATCGTTTATGTTTTATTCATTGCTTTACAACTCCATGCATAATGATTGCAAGATTTCCATTTAAAGGCCGACAATTTTTCAAGTGCATCTACACGGGGTGTTTGTCACAAGAGAATTGAGCAACGGTGCAATGTTTAATCGAGATGTCAACCAGAAAGGGGAAAAGCTCTTAAAAAAAAATAATAATAAAAAAAAAAAAAAAANAAAAAAGGCGAATACTGGGCTTTGGCTAGAGACGTGAAATAGGGCGCCATTTTCTTGGCACCGTACCGTGTCAGAGACTGTTTGATCGCGTAAGGTTTGGCCACAAACTGTCAAACTGTAAAATATACGCGGATATTTAAAGATTTCGTCTGCTTACATGTACACAGCAAAAAGTCCTGTTACTTGTTATAAACAGTTCCTTGGAAATTTGTTACCAAAAATTTTCGGGTAACTCTACAACTGGGATATTGTATGTATATTTACAACACATTATTTTTAAAAACATGCAACATTGTTTATGTAAAAACACTTGCTTGTTAAAGATCAACATTAGTTTTATACGTTCCAAGCAGAGGTTACGTGATTTTAACTTTAATTTATTTGTAGTTTAACAAATATATTTTTCGCAACTTGTTTCCGAAGAATTCGTTGTACAAATACAAAAATAAAATATTAGTATTCAACAAATATACGGTGTAATTTAACAGTTATTAAAAAAAAAGTGGGAATTTTTTTCTTTAATAGTATTCGATTTTACTTTCTAAAACACCGACTTTTGACAGGAAAGTAGTGAATAAGTATGCACTAAACTTCGAGACTGCTTAAGGAAAGTGAATATGGCTAATCAGTCACTTTTGAAATGTTGAATATTATATAAAGACCAGTGGTCTGATGTAACAGACTTGTTTATCGTGTATATAAATTTGAACTTACGTTTCAAATGACAAAAATATGTGGAAGCCTGCAGAACATTTCAAATATTACCAAGTTGCACGTTATACTATAGAGTATTTCAAAATAAAATGTGTGTTTTTGAAATTATTTCTGTACTCTCACTACTTATCAATAACCTACTTTGATTCTTAAAATTTTATTAAAAAATTAGTTATGTGAGTTTGCACACAGAATTACTTTATTGTAATTAGTCTAGGAACATGATCATTAAATTGACTGACACTGTTAATGCAATTGCATCAAAATTTAAATGCGTGGACGTACCAAAATCGTATCTACATTCAAAATCTGAACTTCAATATTTTATCGGGAAATAATGCACTCGGCAGTGATTTTTCTTTAAAATAGAGTCAGCATCCGCTTTATTTCAGGGTTTTTGTGAGATTTTAAATTCGAAATGAAAATTATTAATAGGGTAAAGTGATTCACATTTAACCGAAGAATTTCCTTATACGTAGTCTTTATGCTGCGACGAGCCACAGTTATGCAGGCCCAGGAAGACTTCGACTTGTTCTGCAGCTGAAGACATTCCGTCGCAGAATTTTTTTATCACCGCCATCTTCTTTAGATTCAACCATCCCATGATTATCTGGAGCTTTGTAGTTTTTATACCACCTTATATTTCAATATCATCTGGAACTTCGTACTTTCTATACGACTTACATTTCTTGCTTCTAAATGCCTGGTTACTTCTGAAAATTTCTGAAAGGTTCTAAACAAGGCAATTAGTAAAAAAACGGTTTGGTTTTCTTCTCACTTTTGTCCTTCTGACATTGAAGCTCTGCGCAGTGTTTAGTATTTCATATAGTTAAAACGTTATTGAATTTTAAGGCAGTCCACTATGATTCAAACCAGTTGATTCACATCACTTAAAAGTAAATTTTACTATTAGCAGGGGCAGTGATATTTCGCGAAAAGATTTCGAGACAAGATACAGTCCAAAGCACTGTAGGGTCATCCAGCTTCTTCGATTGGCTAAGAAATGTTCTGGCCGGTGTTAACCGTTTGCGCACGAATCACGAAGGTTCAGTGTCGGAGTTACTTAGTCCTGAGTGGCTTGGTCAAAGACGCACACGGCACCAGCAGCCAATGGAGGTGTAACAACAGCTGAGGTGTGTATATAGTATTGAAGTCTACTGTGTGCTCCGATTTTTACGCGAAAAGTCACTGGCCCCCAATTATTAGTAACAAAATGTTATCAAATTATAATTTCAACTGCGAAATAAACGTATTACGTTGCTCAAACTATTGCGGCCTGTAACAGTTACAACGGCGTATATCCGAAAGTAATTTTCAATAAAAAATTATTGTCATGATTGTGGATTACCGGAACGGTGGAACATCGGATTTTCAAAAACTTCTGTCGTGACCTGGGTCACGGAGGGTTTATTACAGGAATCTGCATACCGTTCCGTTACTTGCCGGGAGTGCTGGCGAGTCCCGAAATCCAGGCGATGTATGCGTCGGCCTGTGTGTTTGCGGTACGTTGGTTCAGTGCCACGGTAACCACAGCGGTTTGGGACGTGCCTGGATTTGAATGAGCGGGATCCACTCGACTCATTAAACCATTCCATCCGCAAGATATCCAGCCCCCCTCCCCCTACCGGTTAAAAGCGCAAGGATTAGTGGAGATTTATCTTCCGTTCGACATTGTTTGTCGTTCTGAAGAGAGGCGGGTGTTAAAGCCCGCTTCTTTCTTTGGGGCGGTATCCCCTCGAAATCAACGGTAACTGTCGGGAACAAAATTTCAATGTAGTAGTTTGAGAAATAAATACGCCGCTCACAACTAGAGACCTGAAAAATTCGCAAGTTCAACGACCTGCAAGCTAGACTCTTCCAGTCTTATATACTAATATGCCGATATAAACTGCACATTGGTTGTCTGCCGTCACAGTGGAAGGCGACGATTGGGCCAGCGCTCCCCGGGAAATGTGAAACACCGTGTGGACCAATGGCTGAAGTTTTAATTAACTCACGTGTTTTGAATTCTGGCTTGCCCCGAAATGAATCCGCGAATTTTTCTGGTCTCTACTCGTAACCTACCTCTGATATTTTACGGAATATGGAGGTTATTAACTAGTTATAACTGGGCAGAAACGTCCTTCGTGGGTAAGAATCCAATTTTTCTGTCGACACGTTGTTAGAGCGCCGAGTATTTCGCGGATTGAGTTGGCAGCAAGCTAAGCTGGACAGTTCTCTATACACTCGAGACGTTATCGTTTGCTTATTGGCTGCTGCGATCAAGTGAGGCCTCTGTACAGGCCTATTAAACACTCACTCAGACTACTGCTTCCTGTTTATTACCGGCGCACAGTTAAATGGGGTGTGTCTAAGGAACTGTCGTCCAATCACAATAGTAGGAGATAAAACACGTGTTTGCTAGCCTCCGAATGAATTCCCAGAAATACTTGTGGCTCTGCGAATTGTAGACATATTTCAACGGAATAGTGACTTCACTGTTAAATGGACCCTGAATGAATAGCAACTGCTTTCATGCAAGTAGGGTGGAACTCAACCAACCAACAAACTTCGTGAGGTAATTCCTTATGCAAAATAAAATGAAAAATATGCCAGTAACATCATACCTAAATTGAATTTTAAGGGAGGTATGAGTCCTCGAAAATCGGTATTTAAAAAAGTGTTTTTTGCCAAATACCTGAAACTAAAGGAAATTAAATTACCACTCCCCGAACATGTTTATATGTTATCGGAATTTTCAACCTGAGAGCTAACTCTCGTTGAAACCTCCCCTCGTAATGAAAATAACAGGGGTGGCCAAACTATTTTTTGTAGGCAACATTTTTACCGTCAAGACTCGTGAAGGTTTTGATGCTAGTTCGTTGAGCGATATGACCCAACTAAAAAAACATGGTCCTCTCGTTGGAGCTACCAGGAATCACCGTTTTCCTGTAAAACGCTTACATAATTTTCGGCAGCAGCGATATAGTCCCAGGTGCATGGGCGATACCATTGCGCTTCCCGCAGGGGGATCGCATATTCACTGTCGCCAGAAACAAACAGGCAGCTTCAGCGCAGGAAGCTCATAAACGTATGGTACTTGCTATTTAAAGCAAGTGTTGAAAATGTGCTCCACCATCGTCTGTGTAGTGGAAAAAAAAAAAATGTTAATTCTTACACTCGCGAAAATATTTCGAGACAAGATACAGTCCAAAGCACTGTAGGGTCATCCAGCTTCTTTGACTGGCTAAAAAATGTCCCGGCCCGTGTTAACCGTTTGCGCACGAACTACGAAGGTTCAGTGTCGGAGTTACTTAGTCCTGAGTGGCTTGGTCAAAGACGGACACGGCACCAGCAGCTAATGGAGGTATAACAACAGCTGAGNTAGTATTGAAGTCTACTGCGTGCTCTGATTTTTACGCGAAAATTCACTGGCCCTGTTGATAACCGATTAAAAGCTATAGAGGTAGCTATGTTAAATATTAACAACCCTTCCTTGTTTTACGGTGCTCGAAGTAGAATCTTGTCTCCAAAGCCTCCGTTTGACCTTTTTTCTTTATAATTAACTGAATTGTTGGTTTTGTATTTGTTTTCGAAAATTGCGTTCGCAAAATATGGTAATCTAGGAGTACGGTTTTGGGACTTCAAGAAAAATGGGGTTTTATTGGCTTTTTAATGCCGGTTCCCGCGCAAAGCATGTGTTCTGCCGTGTAATTAATTTTTTTCCGCATGCTGGTCTAGCCTTTTTTTTTTCTCGCCACCGCTGAAGCGAATTTCGCCGCGCTTTTTAATTATAGCTCACCACTCCAGAACTGCAACTTGGAGGTATTTGCGGAGTGGCCCGCGAATTTGACTGTTAACTGCAGATTAGTATCCGGCGTTGGGTTTGCATTTTTATACTTCGTTTTTTCCCGAGCCCGCTGACACTAACCAGAAGCCCAATTTATATTTAATATGATTATAGCTGAGTCGCTTAAAGTTCACGTGTTTTGAGGGTACTTTCATCTCGTTGTTACATATTTAAACGGGTTTACACTGCAGTGAAAGAAGACATGCATTTCTCACTGTCGACGTAATACAACGTAAAGTTCGAGAACGTTTAATAAAAGGTTAAAATTAATTAGTACAATTTTGGCACTCGACGTCATTTTTCGTTGTAACGTGAAATAATATTATGAGAAAACGGGTAATGGAAGAAAATTACTTTTCAAAAAAATTGTGATACGATGTAAAGGGATTTTTTGTACAAATCTCAAAGTGGAGTGGAGTGGAGTGAAGAAATTTGGCTGGCTCTTAACATCCAGGTCTCGAGAGCCGATGAGGGCGAAGTGAAGTGAGTATGGAGCAGCGCCGGAATGCAAGTACAGGGGGAACGGGAGATCCCTGAGAAAACCTGCTGACCACCGGAAACGTCCACCACTATTCACACAATGCGAAAATCAAAGGACTACCTCGCCAGGGATCGTAATCAAATCACGGGGGGGGGAGGGGCGTAATCCGGCGTTTCAACCACACGGCCTCCGTTGAACCCGTCTTCCTTCTGAGAAATCATATTTGCGAAAACTTCTTCACGTCGCGTTTATGAATGGTTAATGCTAATATGGACTGTTCACGGTGAAGTGTGAGAACTTTTGAAAGCCCTGCTTGGGATCTAATTTCCTCCTTCAAATTGTATCTCTCCACCACGTGGAAAATTACAATTTCCATGGATCACATCACTTCATTCATTCATGTTTTAGTTACGCGTGATTGTGAAATTGTCAGAAATGCATATAGGTATGTTACTTACAATTGTGGATGTAAAACAAACACAAAATAATTTTAATAGATTCGCTATCCACAAATTTCAACTTTACACCTCTTATACGACGCTAAAACGTGGAACTATTTCCTACGCCTTGTTACCAACTTAACAGACGGCTTTGCTGGTCGGTGTTTTCGTTAAAATACACGCGGTTACGGGCCGCGATTTTTTTTTTGAAGCTTGATTTCAAAAGTGTGCACTTTGTCGTGAACGGTCTGGAACAGAGTTTTTGACCTCCTTAGAAACGGAATGAACTCTAAAAGACATGTGTATGCACTTGAGTGATCATGTCATTTGAATACGATTCCGGGCTGTGAAAATTTTTACAGTGCACCAATGACCTCAAAAAAAGTCCACATCTGTTAAATAACGTGATTTTGACCATTATTATACACGTGGTTCATGGATCAAGGTTGGAGGGCATGACCACAATACGAAAATCAGCATATATCTTATTTATTTATTTATCAAACGTTTACAAATTCAATCCACCCTTTGTGTTTGTGAATCCGTCGCCAAGGACTGCTAGTTATAAAGTGGCAAATACTGTTAACGCCGGAAGTAACTTACCGGCTCTCACAACTTAAATGAGTTCGTACATTCGTGGCTGAATTAGACTTTGTTCCCGCAATTCCGTTCCAAGCCTCGACCGGTCTATTGTTTCGATGATGTACTCATTCCAAGAAACCTCCGAATCCATGTGATCGCGAGAATGCATGGTGTCGGCTGTTCATCGTAAGCTGAGCACTTTCTAATCCCAGCTTAATATGTACTTGTATGCATATTGTTTATTCTTATAGAATATATAAATCTAATTTTGCGGTGGCCCTTATCATTTTATTCCTGCGCCAGTCATGTGAAACTGTAAAATTGTCACACAAATAGGCCTAAATATTTCTAAAAATCACTTATTCTTGCACTCAGCATGTTAAGAAACAGAACGCAATAGATAATTTAAGTATTCACAAATGTTTATCTAACACGTTTAATTCAACGTCGAAACATGGAACTACATTTACTCCCGTTGTTGCCAACTTTACTGGGCGCATGCCAGTGAATGTCCCCGTTAAATTACACGCAGGTAGGGGCAGTGACATTTTTCAAAGGTTGATTTCTAAAGTGCTCACTTTACCGTGAACATTCTTTATATAAGTGTTTGCCTGACAGATATCGCCTTCGAGTTCACACATCTGTGGATCCGAACCATTATTTTGAAATCCTCTGCAGAAAATATCAATTACACATCCAGATACTTCTATTTTCCCTGCTATGAATACCTCCATTGTGTCTTGCTGAACGCTTTCCGTTTTCCAATTGCGAGGGGGAAACCCCGTTGCAACAGACATGTAGAAAAAAAGGGCTTTGTGTTTCCAATCCTGAGCATCTCGTACACACCCATATCTTTTGTGCGGAATACTTCTCTATTGAGACTTATCTCGTCGTGAGGAACTCTTCGTGCTCCTCGAAAAAACGAATTCGGATGAGCTTACACAATACTGATCAGTACTCGGCCAGACAATACACAATCGCGTTTATCAGTTACTTGGCCAGAGACTGTCACAGGCAGGTTCAAGGCGTGGGCCACGGAAATATATTTTATATTCCTATCACACACTGTTAAACATTTAGAAATTATCAGTCAGTACTCTTTCCTAGAAAAAAAAATTCGAGCGCATAATTTTCGCATAAATACATGACAAAATTACAATTTTACTGTATAGTGAAAACAAACCTACGTACAGAAATGAGATAATTCGCACTGAACGATGACAAGAGCTGCTTCAACACATCTATAAAATAGAACAAGGACAATTGCTTGTCTATTTTTGATTTGTGGCTGCCCCTTAGATTTTTGTAAAATAACTTTTGCTAAGCATGCCGAGAAACGAATTAAGACAAGGACATTCATATGCCTTCGTTAAATTTTCTGCAAATAGTTTGATTTATATTATTTGTACATTTGTACATTACAGAAAACAGTAACAATTTGATTTTGAAAAAAAAAAAAGTCATCAAAAAAAGTTACATCTGAGGGAAATGTAGTCGTAGATAATGTCTGGAATTTGAACAGTAGGGGGTACGAATATAACATTTTTGGTGGACAACGCCCTCAAGTGAGCACTTTTGAAAGCTCTTCTCTTAGAATCTACTTTCAATCCCGTTTTGTATCCTTCTGCCATAAAAAAAATTGCCGTCGTTGACCCTGTAACAGTACTCACGCAGTGATCGAGTTGGGTGAGTGAAGAGGCTTGGGGTGGATCTTAACACAGGGGTCTTGAGAGCTGACGAGGGCGAAGCGAAGCAAGTACGGACCGGCGCCGGAATGCAAGGGGCGNACCAAAGGCATCGCGCGGAACGATTACCCGCAAGCTGGGAACCCGGGCTTTCGGCCGACGTGTCTTCCTCCCCGCTCATTGGTCGACGGCGTGCGGCTTCGCTCGCTCTTCTCCTTGTTTCACGCGCCGCCTGCGAGACCAGTCAGCTCGTGTGGATCTGCGCGTGTAGTTCATTCTTCGGTCGCTCCCAACTCCTCTAAAGCCCTGCTCTAGTTCTGCGTCAAGGGCGTTCCTTCACCTCGTGCAAACAAAGCTTAACCGAGTCTAGGAAATTGCACCGGTAGTACAAAACACCACATTCCTGCGCACTCATTCGCATAATATTTTTGCATAAGAACTATTTCTAGGGTCAGTGACTTTTCGCTTAAAAATCGGAGCACACAGTAGACTTCAACACTATATACACGCCTCAGCTGTTGTTATACCTCCATTGGCTGCTGATGCCGTGTCCCTCTTTGACCAAGCCACTCAGGACTAAGTAACTCCGACACTGAACGTTCGTGATTCGTGCGCAAATGGTTAACACGGGGCAGAACAGTTTTTTAGCCAATCAAAGAAGTTGTACGACCCTACAGTGGTTTGGACTGTATCTTGTTTGTCTCGAAATCTTTTTGCGAAATATCACTGCCCCTGACGTAGAGCCATACAAATCTTTGGTATCACCAACAAAATCTTAGAAGTTTGGTACAACCAAATAAAAACAACTAAATAATTTGGTTCCAGTATCGAAATACTGAATTGCCCCTTATACAAACAATTAACTTGTTTGCGCCAAACAAACTTTTTTTTATGTACAACAAAACCTTTTTTTCAGTGTGCGAACACCAAAGTGATAAGTTTGAAACGACTTCTCCTGAGGTTGAAAATGTGTAAAGACTTCTATTGGAGAAGGTAGTGTGTGGACTTTGAAGTGTTATATCTAGGGTCAGTGATATTTCGCGGAAATATTTGGAGACAAGATACAGTCCAAAGCACTGTAGGGTCGTCCAGCTTCTTTGATCGGCTAAAAAAAATGTCCTGGCGCGTGTTAAAAGTTTGCGCACGAATCACGAAGGTTCAGTGTCGGCGTTACTTATTCCTGAGTGGCTTGGTCAAAGACGGACACGGCACCAGCAGCCAATGGAGGTATAACAACAGCTGGGGGTGTGTATATAGTGTTGAAGTCTACTGTGTGCACCGATTTTTACGCGAAAAGTCACTGGCCCTGGTTGTTACTAACGGTTAGGATTTTTATTTTATCTCCACCTTTCGTGGTCTTTTACGGATTGAATAACCATTACTGTAGAACCCTAAATTTTAGCTGGAATTCACTGCAATGAGATCGACTTCTTCGAGAACTGGATAAATTCTGAGTACCTTCAAGACGTCTAGACTGTACTTCCTCAGATTAGTCGGCGCAGGACTATGGGATGTTTATGATTAAGGTTAATGCTTCGAACTTGTATATAAGTAATAAAAAAGCAGACTGCACATGCAGTTTATTGGATGGTTACGGACAAATATGTTCTCAGGAATTTTACCAGTACAACAAAAACTTGGCGAAATAAAAATATTAATAATGGCTAAAGACCTGAAAAATTCGCGAGTTCAATGACCTGTATACTATGCTTCATTTTCGAATGCAAAATCATGCAGATATTACTGTTCATTGGTTGCTTGTTGTATTAGCGGAAGACGGTGATTTGGTCTCCATTTTGCTGTGTATTTATTATTTGCTCAGAGTTGTCCAGGAGGTGTAATTTAACGGATGGGCCAATAGCATTAGCAATACAAACGTACGGGGTTTCGAATTCTAGCTTGTCCCGAATGGAAAACGCGAATTTTTCAGGTCTCTAATAATGGCTGTGTGGTGTATTCATTCTGAGTAATACAATTCGATCCTAATGCGTTCCGTCCATCTCTGCCGTTTCACACGCAACTTAGATTCCATCGTCAGCCTTGCGTCACGCAATCAAGCGGGTTAGATATTTACCTACGATTTCCGGTTTCAGTCCTGAAACTGCGCGACCTTGCCGTCTCCCTTGTAAACCGGCCAATCTCTCAAAATTCCTTCAATTTAATACTTCGCTTCGGTGTTTCGTGCAGAAAGTTAACAAATACCTACTGGCAGCGACGCGGAAAAAAAATTCCCGAGTAGAGAAATACTGAAATGTCGCCTTGGGAAGTGCGGTCGGCTGCTCATGCAAGCTCCATATTATAACGTCATTCATTGAAGCATAGTAAAGGAGGTCAAAATGCCTCATGCGCAAATAACGGACGCTGGAACATCAGGTGAATTTTACGTCCAACTCAGCAACTGGGATGCAGCAACAAGCGGCAAAACCTCCCGTTAGTGAGTTGCCTTGTTTAACGACACAAAGAATGGTGATGTTATTTCCACATTCTACAAGCCAGTCATTTATCCGCAGGTTTCGAAAAATTTGCATGTAGTTAGCACCGTGAAAACGCATTACTTATATTTTGTTTATAAAAAACTCGTTTCTCGTTCCCNAAAAATTTGCATGTAGTTAGCACCGTGAAAACGCATTACTTATATTTTGTTTATAAAAAACTCGTTTCTCGTTCCCGAAAAAAAATATACACATATGGGGTATTATTTTATACTTGTCGAGTATACAATTGTACTTAATAACACGTTGGTAGTAATTTTTTTATTTTTTTGCTTGAGCTTCTCTTCATTTTTACAAGGCGTGTAGTACTACTNAAAAATTTGCATGTAGTTAGCACCGTGAAAACGCATTACTTATATTTTGTTTATAAAAAACTCGTTTCTCGTTCCCAAAAAAAAATATACACATATGGGGTATTATTTTATACTTGTCGAGTATACAATTGTACTTCATAACACGTTGGTAGTAATTTTTTTATTTTTTTGCTTGAGCTTCTCTTCATTTTTACAAGGCGTGTAGTACTACTCACCTCTCAGGCTGTCATTTACACCGTACTAACGCTTAAGTAATTAAGTCTATTCGCGGTTTCTTCAAACTTAAAAGGATCGAACCTTTGAGAAATAACCCCATGTATGACGTGTTTCGTTTTTTCTTAAATACTTATTGTATCACAAGCGTTTTGTATATTTCTGTTGACATAGTATCTTATTTATGGTTAAATTTTAGCTTTTAATTATATTTTACATATACATTATATTATTTTATTTGTAATTAATATTCATGAACAGAGGGAATATAAGTGTGTTGGTAATCCCCAGTAAGAAATAGTTCTCATGCAGAATGTTATTAATCTGAGTGCGCACGAACACAGTGCGTTGTCCTTTCGGTGCAATTTTCTAGACNGGGGGGGGGGGGGGGGGGAATGTTTTTAAAGTCGAACTAAAGCTGGGATTCATAAAATATTGAATTAACCGCGAATATACCATTACCAGAAGTGAAATGCTTTGTCGGTTCCTTTGATGTGAGCATAACAATTCATTGATAAAAGATCTAATTTAAAATATATTTGTTTCAATGATTACAAAATAAATGTGTACCATTCCGCTTGTAAGAATGGGCTTATTTTTGGCTTGTGGTATAATTATTTTTACACAAAAGGGGCCGCGATGGTGTAGTGGTCAGACTACTCGTCTCCTATCCAGGCGAAACGAGTTCGATTCCCGGTGAGGTCACTTCCTGATTTTCGCACGCGGGAATCCTGCAAGACGATGCCGCTTGTCGGAGGTGTTCTCGGGGTTCTCCCGTTTACCCCCCACCCTCGCATTCCGGCGCTGCTCCATTCTTACTTCGCTTCGCCCTCATCGGCTCTCAAGACCTCGATGTTAAGAGCCGCCCGACTCTCTCCACTCCACCGTTGGACAAAAGCGCTTAATAAAATCGGCCTTCCTATTAAGTGGTGCTTTTACTTCCATTGGCTTTTTTTGTCTGGTTGTGATGTGTTCTGCAATAGGCGTAAACGATCGTGTGTGAAAAATGTCCCAGGTGTCCGTGGAAATCGAGCTTAGGACTTACCTACGCCCTGCCTGGGCTCTGAAAGAGCGTTTGCTCCCTTAAATGGCCGTGTCATTCGAATACGACGCATGTTTCCAAGCTGTAGCCATTTCCACCGAGGACCACTGACCTTCGCCTTCTACACAGTTAGGCTTGGTTCACAAACAGATCGTTTGCATGGGAGTTCCTGACCCAAAGCACAAAGGAAATGTTTACGTTACGTTTCTCGTGAGGGCGCACAGGGCAACAAACAGCCAATCATGGCAGAGTACAAAAATTTCCAACCAAGTTGGTGATTTAAAATGGAGAAACAATTATGCTACAGAAACAAAGAAACGTTGCAAAAAAAAAAAAAAAATTGCAGTTTACTAGCAGAAATTATTAAAGCATATTCACATCTTTACACGATCGCAAAAGAAAAAAATGCTCTTTTGTTTTCATCACTGTCAATTTTCAGCACAATTATACAATCTGTATAATTTACCAACACTGCAAACTGACGACATACTCGTCGCAAAATGTTATTGGCTTAAAATAATACATAAGTATTCAATTGTGAATCGATTTTCCACAAGGTTTATTCTGGTCGTGTGAATGTTCTACCGTTATGTCTCGTTCTCTGTGCTTAAGTATTTCGATTGTGAACCAGCCATTAGAGACGTTCTGTGTCGCGGCCTTTGGTGTGCGATGAGACATCCGCGCGGAACGCTGAATGAATCGACTTTGCGCGCAGCAGTTTGNAAAAAAAAAAAAAAAAAAAAAAAAAAAAAAAAAAAAAAAAAAAAACACGCAGGTACCAGCAGTGAAGAATATCTCTACAACAGCTGGCGATGTCTCTCCGCCGAGTCAACTGGTTTGAAGGCTGTTCATGGCGAAGAGGGCACTTTTTGAATCACCCTTTGAAAAAAAAAATCACTACGCAGTAACTGGAGTAGTGAAGGCCCCCCCCATCACTGCTTACTTTGGCAACACTGGTGAAAGGAGTTGTAATGCAGTGCGTAAATCAGGTAGTTTAATGTCGACACAAGTATAGAACGCTTGTGCTAAATTGAATATTTAGGACAGTACCCAATACATTATTCATGGTGGGATATTTCAAATGTTTGATTCTAAAAGTATGACGAAACCACGAATAAACTTTGCGTAACCAGCCGCAGGTAAACAAACGTCGCAATGACGTAATTTTGTTGGCGTATTTCACGTCTGTTCTCCTAGCACTTTTAAAACGTATTCCGTACTCCGTACGGGACAACGATTTATTAATAATTTGGTACCGGAAAATTATGCTAATTCATTTCAGGGCAAGCCAGACTTGTGTAGATTGTACTCTTGTGTACATTTGTACACATAGACACGTGTACATTTCTGTTGTGTTTGCAATTGGATAACAGTTTATTAGACACGTCCAGGTGTACTCTGAGCCAATAAGACACCTGCAAGAAAACAAACACCGAATCATTCGCCTCCTGATCTGAGGTAAAAATAGGCAACACACTACAGCAGCAACTATTGAACAGAAAGACGAAACTCGAAAATACAAAAAACAGTGGGGTCTAGCCTACAAGTCTTTGAAATCACGTAATTTTCCTGCCCTTAGTAGTAATCCCTGAGTTTTTAAAACCACGCATCTACCGCTTCCAATTTAGATATTACTTTGGTAAACAAGGATCATAAACCAAACGATACGTTCCTCAGAAAAAATATCTCTCGACCGGACAAAACCGCTCAAGCATAAAACACTTCCACATAAACACGATGAACTTATAAACTCTAGCCACAAGTACGACTAGCGTTATCGGCTCACGTGAAGCTAGCAACACTCTCCAACACACAGGACCTATAAGAGACATTCGCCGGTACAGCTGGTGAGTCCTAAGTGGGCGAAGGAAATGGAGACGTGACGTAAGCAAACTACCACAGCCAGGAAAGTGTTCATGACTTCACAGGTACCAAGGCTTAAGGTTTAAATTATTTCAGTACATAATTAGACTCGGTATTCTGTGCTAGTTGGAAACCGTACTCAACAGGAAAGAATCATGTTCAGACATATTGTATTTTCGGACTTAAATTATTAAAAAAACTAGTTCTCTACATTAAGGCCATAGACTAGTGTCGTTACTTCTGTAGACTTCTCTGTTGTGATGGCCGTGTTCAGAATAGCTGAACACAATACTTTTCTCATAAAAGTCGGAGCACACAGTAGACTTCAATACTATAAACACACCTCAGCTGTTGCTACACCTCCATTGGCTGCTGGTGCTGTGTCTGTTTATGATCAAGCCACTGAACCTTCGTGATTCGTGCGCAAACGGTTAACACGGGTCAGAAACATTTTTTAGCCAATCAAAGAAGCTGGACGACCCTACAGTGCTTTGGAGTGTATCTTGTCTCGAAATCTTTTCGCGATATATCACTGCCCCTAACAATAAGCCTTCCAAGATCATGGTGTGCTCCAAAACACTTCAAAAGAACAAGTTATACTTATAACCCTTTCATTCTCACATTAATTTTTTTTTCTGGTGTTGCAAATTAGCAACTTTTTGATGCGTGCTATACTTAGCTGGCAAAAAACGTGTTTCGTTGTAACAACCAATAAGCTGTTGTCATTGCGATTGGTGCTCAGTGATATGAACCGGTCATTATGAAGCGCATTGGCATGGTTTAGGAATAGGTTATTTTTAGGGAAAATCATTGGACACTGAGCCTCGCAGAGTACAGTACCGGTCATGTATAAGCTTCCTGTGCAACATGTTGACAATGATCTAGAGGGGCATGGAAGGGATAAACTGTATAACGCCGGATATTTGGCGACTAGCACTACAGTTTTAGCGGGCGATCTGTTTGACTTGCTGTTGCAAATGCGTGCTTTTGATGGTCCCGTGTCGGTCGGGCTGCATCTGACAAGTTAGTCTCTGGGTACTGATTCACCAACGACATTTTGGGACCATGGTGGTGTAGCGGTCAGACTACTTGCTTCCCTCCAAGGCGAACCGGGTTCGATTTCCAGCGGGGTCACTCCTGAATTTTCGCACGTGGAAATCATGCAGGACGGTGGCACTAGTCAGCGCGTTTTCTCGGGGATCTCCCGTGTCCCCTGCACCTGCGTTCCGGCGCTTGCCTCATACCCACCTCACTTCACCCTCGTTGGCTCTCAAGACCTCGACGTTAAGAGCCACCCAAATCTCTCAACTCCACTCCATTGTGCTGGCCCGTTTTGCTGGTGTTTGCCATACGCGCTGCTGTTTCGCTGCTGATTTCCTGAATATTCTCCGGCGGTAGCGTGGTACGAACAATCCTTCGGCAAAGGATATTCCGCAACACTGCGGATATATATTATTTTCTCTCCTATCCGCTCGGAACTGCGATTCCCGCCGCCCAATCTTCTCGCAGACTTGGAACGCCTCTTCAGTCTTGAAGACGGCTCTAGCAGCCACAACTGTCCTTCTTGAACGGGCGTAACTAACAATACGCTGCTCTTTTGTTTTCGGCGACCCGATCGAAGAAACTTCCCCCGTGGAAATCCAATCTCGGTGACGGAGTTTGACGCTACCTTAAGAGGAGTACGTACGAAAACATTTCCTGTGAAATAGTTGTTTGCGTGAATTCTTGTATCTCCGCAAATAAATGTCCTGTAAATAAGAATTTTTGCCATAAATGGCAAACAATAACAACAAATTATTCCTTTTATGTTGCTTATTGTATTTACGCCATAACTAGGGCAGTGATAATTCGCGTAAAGATTTCGAGACGAAATACAGTCCAAATCACTATAGGGTCGTCCAGCTTCTTTGATTGGCTTAAAAAAAATATTGTAGCGCGTGTTAACCGTTTCCGCACGAATCACGAAGGTTCAGTGCCAGAGTTACTTAGTCCTGAGTGGCTTGGTCAAAGACGGACAAGGCACCAGCAGCCAATGGAGGTATAACAACAGCTGAGGTGTGTATATAGTATTGAAGTCTACCGTGTGCTCCGATTTTTACGCGAAAAGTCACTGGCCCTAGCCATAACACATTACCCCGAGAATATCCGTTCACGCCTGGCGTGCTGCAGAATATGTGAAATCATGGTCGTTGCTGTGTAAATCCAGAAACTAACACCAATACGGGGACAACTTTCTGCTGGACAAACCTATTAGTTGTTGCTGACACACTAGCTAATTTGAAATTGGTAGAGACCAGAAAAATTCGCGGATTCATTTTGGGGCAAGCTAGAATTCAAAACACGTGTGTTTATAAAGCCTCAGCCATTGGACCACACGGTGTTTTTGACAACGCCTGGAGAACGCTGACCCAATCGTCGCCTTCCACTGTGACAGCAGACAACCAATGCGCAATTGACATCGGCATATACCGGATGATTCGAAAATCATGGGACAAACATTGAGGGGTGGTAGAGCTCACTGAAACAAACAATTATTGTATAGGAATATTTGGGTGGGAGTGTCGCGTTGCGGCACAAACACAAAAATAACAAATGAAATGCAACACATTGTTTACTTTCAACGTCGCCACTAAATGCCTTTTTACATCAATGTTTATAATAATTGCTCAAAATTGCTACCACCGACAGTAATGCAAGCTTGGTAGCGTCGGTGGAGTGATTGGCGAACAGATTCAAATACGCCGGGTATTTCACGCACGCCACCATTGTCAGCCAATCACGCCATATGTAGAGGTCGCCAAGCATGCGTGACTGTTGGTGGATGCATTTCCAGCAACTGTTTTAACATTTTCTGTACGGAATCACTCGTTAAGTATGCTGCTAATGAACATTTTATGTTTCCGTTAATGTGTTATGTTTTTGTGTTTGTGGCTCAACGCGTCACTTCCACTCATATATTCCTATACAATAATTGTTTGTTTTAGTGAGCTCTACCAACCCTCAATGTTTGTCCGATGATTTTAGGATCACCCTGCATGTACATAAAACTGTAGAGTGTAACATGCAGGTCATTGAACTCGCGAATTTTTCAGGTCTCTAGAAATTGGTTTCTCCATAGCTTGCCCTCAAATGAACAAGCGAAATTACCGGTTCTCTAGTCATGGGTAGGGACACCCGATTTTCACGAGAGGATTTCATGACCAGTGGTATTTCATTACACTTTATCTCAGATCCCCTTTCCTTGATTGAATGATCTTGGTGTTACGTGTCTTAGGTGTCTAAACGCGAATCACAGACGCACAATATCGGAGTTTCCTCATTCTGATTGGCCAGTCAGTTAGGAAATGTGTTCTCACAAAAACACGCCACCAATAAGCAAAAGAACATTGCTGGTACTCCAGTAGCGTATTAAAATCTAGCGTGCGCAGAAATATTTTATTGCAAAATTCGGGTTCTCCTAGCCGTGGGTCAATTGAAAAGATTTCCATAGGTTGCAAAGCATAAGTAGGGCCGGTGATTTTTCGCGTAAAACTCGGAGCACACAGTAGACTTCAATAGGATATACACACCTCAAATAATGTTATACCTCCATTGGCTGCTGGTGCCGTGTCCGTCTTTGACCAAGCCACTCAGGACTAAGTAACTCCGACACTGAACCTTCGTGATTCGTGCGCAAACGGTTAACACAGGCCAGAACATTTTTTAGCCAATGAAAGAAGCTGGACGACCCTACAGTGCTTTGGACTGTGTCTTGTCTCGAAATCTTTACGCGAAATATCACTGCCCCTAAGCATATGTTATTATGATAAATACTCAAATACTTTCAACACCAAATTTCTTTCCTTTTGTTACATACGGAACGAAAAATCAAAGTGTGCCTTAAGGGTTAAATTAAGAAAACAAATTTTGAATATGTTCAATATCGTACATTTAACGCGTGCCTATGCAGTTTCCTTAAGCGGTAAGAGAAAATAACGACCAATTCGGTCGTAGTACAATCTGTGGGCTTTCATCGCGTGTTATAAAGTCCCGCTGTTACAGATCTCATTTACACAGTACAGCATCACGAAGGAGACAGGTACAACACTCGTCAAAATATATAACGGTTGCAACACCTGAGGTCGTGAATGAATCTTCAGGAATGGACTGGTTAATTTACTGTTTCAGATGTTGGCAATAAGATATTTTGTTACGCTTGCTGAACTTCAAACCCACACAGCACCTATTTTATTTTCACAGCCAATGAACTGTAGGCGTTGAGATCATCCGTAAAAATGAGGATCATTCGAAATCTCGAAACTAACACGGTTTTCAAGTCGTTACCCTCGGGTAATATCATTGGGGACTACGACTCACAGTGCAAAGTGCATGGCCCATAATAACTATAATTTGTGTTGTGCACATAATTATGTACCTTTTATATGAATGGGTTAAGGGGTACTCGTCCTTCCCGTTATAGGCTGTTTGACGATTATTTTAACACTTTTTTAATCATCATTTAAAACATGTCACCGCCCCTACCCCTCTGTATATTTCAATTGACACACTGACTGGCAAGCGTCCAGTTAAGTTGGCAACGACGGAGGGAAATTAGCACCACGTCTTGAAGTCGAATAAAAAATTTCAGGCACACAAATGCGAATGCTGAAATTATTTCTTTCTCTTTCTATTTTTTAATGCATACAAGTGCGAGTGAGTGAGCGAAGAGATTTGGGCGGCACTTAACAGCGGGGTCTTGAGAGCCGACGAGNGGGGGGGCGGGGAAAACGGGAGGTCCCGGAGAAAACCCGCCGACCAGCGGCATCGTCAAGCACGATTCCCACATGCGAAAATTCGGGAGTGACCCGGTCGGGGATTGAACCCGGTTCGCTTTGGTGGGAGGTGAGTGTGCTAGCCGCTCAGCCACCGCGGCCTCATAAGCGTGATAATTAGAAAATTTGTAAAATATTAAAATTTTTATAATAATTTCCTAGTTTTACTTGATTCATGCATGAATAACATGATGACGTCCAGGACGATGTTAATTTTACATAATATCCTTCCTGGAAGAATACACACTGTGCTTACAAGCAGACTTTAGGAAGGGCTTTCAAAAGTTCTCAGTTTACCGTGAACAGACAGCAGTTAAAGCCGCACAGGAACAGATGACTTAATAATATAGAGATGGAACAGCCTTTTGTACCGCGAACTCCAGCCACATACCTCAGACAATAACGTCAACAGCCAGCAACATGTCGGAATATCGTTCGCCAATCAGAGCCTTGTAACCTACTCGCCTGCCGGCCAATAGGGAACTTCTCGCAGCATGGAATAGCGAATCAGACACAAGGCCCGTTCCCAGAGACTGGCGTAGCCAATCAACGGAAATGTACGCCCACGCCAAAGAAACCACTTCACCATTTCGCATCTGTGTTATTATGTATTCTGTATTAAAAAATTACGCAAACACAATAATAACATCTGTTCACATCACGTTATATTAATCTACTTAAAATAAATAATTTTCATCGTCATTCACTAATGTTAAANAATAACATCTGTTCACATCACGTTATATTAATCTACTTAAAATAAATAATTTTCATCGTCATTCACTAATGTTAAAACAGTTTTTGGTTTTAATTATGTAATAATAATAATATCACTAAATAAAGAGATCCGGTAAAATATTCATATTACATGAAGTTGTGTGTCTTTCTTCTCTTTCCCACTAATCGATGTCTCTGCTAACTTTAAAAACAAACATATATGTTACCAATTATCTTCAACCAGCAGAACATATTGAATCAAGTTGAGAAGTTATGAAACTGTTGTAAAATATTAATTTTATTCGGGATAGGTTCTAGGTCATTTATTATAAATCTGCTTCGTAATTTATATACTATCTCATGTCAGCAGATAGAATCTCTTCTGAAAGGTTTTTTATTTTGTAAATCATTAAATTAATTGAAATTTAATGATTGCAACATTTTATTACTAATATTTATTTCATGTGGTTACTGCTCAATCATGCTCAATCATGTTTAGTGTCGGAGTTACTTAGTCCTGAGTGGCTTTGTCAAAGACGGACACGGCACCAGCAGCCAGTGGAGGTATAACAACAGCTGAGGTGTGTATATAGTATTAAAGTCTACTGTGTGCTCCGATCTTTACGCAAAAAATCACTGGCCCTAGTTATAAGACGTGTAACCAGTCAAATAATCCAACCACGGAAGTGGTCCTAAACTAAAGTGTTTTGGAACACAACTTGTCCTGAAATATTTTCGCGAAAAACAGATGGCCCTAGCGATACTTCATTCTTAGAAACCTGAAAAATTCGCGAGTTCAACGACCTGCAGGCTGAACTCTACAGTCTTATGTACAAATATTCCGATGTCAACTGCACATTGGTTGTCTGCTGTCACAGTGGAAGGCGACGATTGGGCTAGCGTTCTCCAGGAGGTGTCAAACACCGTGTGGTTTAACGGCTGAAGTTTTATTAACACACGTGTTTTGAATTCTAGCTTGTCCCAAAATGAATCAGCGTATTTTTCAGGTCTCTATTCATTCTAACGTGGCAGCATTTCGTATATTTCAGAGATGATTTTATACGAAAGTGCGTACAGCGGTAATTTTTAAAAGTTATATATTTAATTATTATAGTCATGTTTGGTGCAGTTGCATGGTTTAAAGTGTACGAAAAAAGGAAACGATTGTCAAAGTTGCTAAACGGCGAACATGCACTATACAGATATACACGCAAACTAGACCTCAACAAATCCTACATGCACTATTGCAGCTTTCCTTTGAGTATTTGCTGCATATCGCGAAGAGAAGACACTTTCAAACTCTGCCGGGCCAATCAGAATTAAGTCACTCCATCACTGCACGTCCGTGATTCGCGGTCGGACACCGAAGACACGCGCAACCATTAAAATCATCCAATCACGAAGCTGGATATGAACTAAAGGGTTTTAGAGTACTACCAATAGCCTGTCCGCAGTATCTGCGCACTTTTTAAAATCAAACCTTTGAAAAATCACCCTATGTATGGGGTATTTGTTTGCTACCTAAATATTTCATGACTAGAGACCTGAAAAATTCGCGGATTCATTTCGGGACAAGCTAGAACTGAAATACGCGTGTTTATAAAACTTCAGCCATTGGACCACACGGTGTTTGACAACTCCTGGAGAAGGCTGACCCAACCGTCGCCTTCTACTGTGACAGCAGACAACCAATTTGCGGTTGATATCGGCATATTTGTACGAAAGACTTGAGAGTCTAGCCTGCAGGTCATTGAACTCGTGAATTTTTCTGGTCTCTAGTCATGACGTATCACAAGCGTTTTATTCTTCAGTTAAATGATTTAGTATAAATTTTTTGTTAAATGAAATGTTGATTTAACTTTTACTTGTAAATTATAATATTTCATTTACAATTGAAATGAGTAAAAAACAAAGAGTAAGTATGCGTGTTTGTGAAGCCTGGTAATAAACAGTTCTCATAGAAAATATGATACTGTCCGTTGTCCCTTCGGAGTAATTTTGAAGATATTCTTAATCTTTGTTTGCCCTATGCGTAGGAATAGCCTGAAAGTAGAACTTAACAAGGGCTTCAGAAAAGTTGGAAGTAACCGTGAATGGACTGAAGAACAAACCTTACCCTATTTAAGGTTACTTCTACTGACCAATGTTAAAAGTTTAGCAAACAAAAAATTTTCGCCACTAGGCAAGCGCTAGTTTCGCATGTGTGACATACTTTGTCTGTTTCCCACGTTGAAAAACCTGATAATTGCAATAATCGTAAATCAGATACAAAATAACTTCGTAGCCAAGTAAAATCTCACTCTTTTATAATTTACGTGAAAATTTAATTAGAAGTTACCTTTTGGAACACTGCGCACCTGGCGGCGGAAATCTATTTTCCTTATG
>NQII01003029.1:4558-22913 GCA_002778355.1 Clitarchus hookeri | reverse complement strand
TCCCCGTGTCAGTTCCTTTACAGCTCGTTCGGTCACCGTCACCACAATAATACTTACATTTCCTTTAGTTTCTCGTGGGCGAATGAAAATATGTTGCCGAAAGCGTCGATACCTAACGTGTTATCCCGAGTGTACTCGTTCACGTAAGACATGTTGCAAACTAGGTAAAGTCATGGTCTGTGCTGTACAAGGCCAGAAGCTAGCACCAATACAGGCTGCGTATTTTTCCTCGTTGTTGCTATTGGCTGCTGCTGGCACGCCAACGCCGTATCATTGGTTGCTGCCGGAGCTATAGGCCAATAGAAGTTATTTTCATAGATTCCACCGTGTAGATCGTTACAAGGAATTCGCAAGTACATGTCAAGCAAAAAAAATATCCTCTTTTGCAACGCTTGGGACGGAAACTTAACGTGTAAGTTATGGGGTTAAAAGAGATTCAGGATACCAGTACTCGAGTACCCATTGTTAAAATTCCTTGATACTTATTTAAAATTCCGTGTATGTGATATAGATCACGTGACTAGAGACACGGAAATTTCGCGGATTCATTTCGCATCAAACTAGACTACAAAATAATTTATGTAATCGCGCCTCGGTTGATTGTCCATTGGTTGTTGCTCCAATTCAACACCAGGCCGGTTAACACGGGATTCGGCACTTTTTTTTTCCTTGCAGGCTCGTTATTGGTTGAAATTCGTCGGGGACGTGTCTAACATAGCTACGGCCCAATAGATGCAAAATCTCAAATGCACTTGTGGTTGAAGTTTAACTTGTTCTCTTTTGAATTCGCGAAATTTGTGGGTCTCTACACATGGCATGTGATTTATTTGGTAAATTAGCAGCGTAGAAACTTGGGCTCGCAGGTTTCAAAATTTTCTACTTTTCTGTGCTATATTTTGAAAATTATAATGATTTGGCCTTCAAATATTTACATATATTTGGAGGGCCGCGGAGGCTGAGGGGTAAGTCTGCTCACCCCCCCACCCCCCGCTGGGTCACTCCCAGTTTTTTCGCACGTAGGAATCGTGCCGGACGATCAGCGGGTTTTCTCGGGGTCATCCCGTTTTCCCCCGCCCTTTCATCAACCTCATCGGTTCTCAAGACCTTGCTGTTAAGAGCAGCCCAAATCTCTTCACTCCCTCTTCACTCCCTCTTCACTCCCTCTTCACTCAATCACACTTATTTGATCCTTAGGAGCACCTGTTTTTTTTTTTTTCGCGAAAATATTTCAAGACAAGCTGTGTTCCAACACACCTTAGTTCAGAATTACGTTGGTGATTGGATCATTTGAATTTGTTACGTGTCTTATCTGCGTGTCCGACGAATCGCGGACGGTCAGTATCGGATAAACTTATTTCTCATTGGCTCACTCGTGTAACCGACTGTCTCCGCACGAAGACAAGCGGCCAATAGTCAAGGGAAGACTACAAGTACGCACATAGGACGTTGAAGTCCAGTCTCCACGTAAATCTTTTCTCGATAAAACAGGTGCCCCAATTGATCATAGTATAAATCTTTTTTTTCCGGATAATTAAATAAATATTTATTGTGAAATATGACTATAACCGTTAACAGTCTGTAGGATGGGATTCGTTCATTTTTTTCCTCGCCAGTCCGCTATTCGTCGGAAATGGTCCGAGGGGGCCTAACTTAACAAACCGCTATCCAGTACAAGCAAAAACCCCAAGGTACATGTTGTTGAAGTTTAACTTGTCCTAAGGTGAATTCGCAAAATTTCCTGGGTGTATACGTATGGCTTGTACTGTACGAAGCAAGAAATTAGCCCCCCCCCCACTTTTCCTCCCTGGTTTTTTAAAACTTGTGGCTAATCGAATTTGGGCCGTGCACTTGGCATTAAATTTAGATTTTTCTGAGGGAAGTCCGAGTTCGCAACCCTGAAATTGCATGCCGTCTAATAGAGACAGAGACGCGAGGTGTTGTAAATAATATAGCCCCCCCCCCCCNTTTAAAGAGTCTTCCTTGTGGCTGGTCAAATTTTCTACAGCCGTCAGACATTAACGGTCAATATCAGTACCAACGGTAACCCAGCACGTTGTTTATTGACTGCAATTTAAATAAAACCTTAACACAAGAGGCCACAACGCATACAAAAATTTTGTGAGATTGCAGCACAGCTCAAAAATTTCACGCATAACCGAACGGGCTAGAACGTTTTCTTCGAACCTTCTGAAAGCAGTTCCGTTTTCCTCACTGTCATATTTCTTTCCGGAAAAAAAATTTGATTGAAACGGACGTTATATCTAGGGGCAGTGATATTTCGCGAAAATATTCCGAGACAAGATACAGTCCAAAGCACTGTAGGGTCGTCCAGCTTCTTTGATTTGCTAAAAAATGTTCTGGCCCGTGTTAACCGCTTGCGCACGAATCACGAAGGTTCAGTGTCGGAGTTGCTTAGTCTTGAGTGGCTTGGTCGAAGACGGACACGGCACCAGCAGCCAATGGAGGTGTAACAACAGCTGAGTTGTGTATATAGTATTGAAGTCTACTGTGCGCTCCGATTTTTACGCGAAAAGTCACTGGCCTTAGTTATATCTAATGACTAGAAACCTGAAAATGTTGGGTTACAGTTTAATACCATTCTAGACTTCCCTGCCCTGTACTAGTTTCATGGGCTTCACCGGAAAGAAATATTTGTTTAGAAACTGGTTTCCAAAATTATTTTTGTTACACTACAATTAAATTAGAGAAAACATATCACGTGTCACCGGGGTATGTGTACAGCGAGTGATTTTTTTTGCGAAAAAATATGAGTACACGGTAGACTTCAATACTATAAGCACCCAACGGCAGTTTGTCTATTGCCATTGGTTGCCGTTTGCTTCAGAAGGCATTTTCATAATTAAATGGGCCACTCAGAATTCGGCAACGTCAGCACGGCTCCTATGTGATTCGTGTGCAGACAGCTGACAGGTGTCAAAAAGTAATTCAGCCAATCGAGATAGGTAAACGACCCTACAGAGTTATGGGATATAAAACTTGTCTTGAAATCTTTTCGCGAAATTTCACTACCCCTAGGTGTGTGTTAAAATAAAGTTTAATTGTAATAATAAAGTAGTGTCGAATTAGAATTAATTATGAAAATTGATTTACGTACACGATTTTGTATGTTTCATAAAACAGAGTGTTATAAAGATGTAACACTTTGATTATAGATACACAAGACACTTTTTGCCAACTGGTTTGCAGCGAATTGTTTGGAAAACGTACATAAAATATTTGCTGTTATACTGACAGCTATTTGAAGTCGTTTGCATGTGTAATCGCTTCACTGGAAATTGGTTGCTCAAACATTGAGTCTTTACTATTTTTTCAAAAGCAGCCTTTGGGATGAGATTTTTTTGTGATTCATGTATTTGTCTTGTGGCGGGAATACTGCCAGATCTATCGTTCAATTCCTGCTAATCTTGCAGCTTTTATTTTGCACTTATGTTGAAAAACGAGAGAGAAATTTTATCTAGATAATGAACTTAATATGTATAATTAAATCGTATTAAATTATCTGGTTGGACTACATCTTTATAACTTTCGCCACCTTTTTTGTTGAGCAAAGATTTATTCGTTGTTTATATTTCAATATTCTACGTACACTCTTGCGACGTTATTTCAGTTTATAACCGCGTGTCTTTATGAGAAGACAATATATTATTTTTCCTGACTGGCGCGATCAAAATTAAGTCACTCCGTGCGCAGGTGGGGGCCGCCGTTGCGCAGTACCTAGATCATTTGCCTCCCACCAAGGCGAACTGGGTTCAATTCCCGTTGGGGACGGGCCCCCCCCCCCATGTTTTCGCACGTGGAAGCCATGCCGGGCGATGCCGCTGGTCGGTGGGTTTTCTCCGGGATCTCCCGTTCCTCCCACCGTCTTTGCATTCTGGCACTGCTCCATACTCACCTCTCAATCATCCTCGTTGGCTCTCAAGACCTCACTGTTAAGAGCCGCCCATATTTCTCTACTCTCGTAGGGCAGACATTCAAGAGGCGTGGCTATTAAAATCACTCATCACAAAATAGGATCTGAACTAATGTGTTTTGGAGCAGAATAAGTGGTGGTTCGCGAAGCACAGGAGCACGTTTTTGTAAGTAATATATAATTATTTAATTCAGGACAGTAACGAAATAGAAAATACATGTTATCGTGCTCATAAGCCGCAAGTGTTAGCAGTGGTAAATATTTCAATGTTAAAACTTGGTGTAAAAAGTTTTTTTAATGCATTTCTACAGGTGAACTTACTGGCGATAGGTATTTTTTTTACAGACCATCATAATTTAGCACATTATATAAATAAGAAAACTATGCAATGCTCATAAGAAAATATCAGTTCCGACTGTTACACGTCGAACAATAGACATGATGATTTGACACTTGTCTCACAAAACTTAATATTCTAGGCATGAACAGGAAGTTTGAGCTTCCAGACGTCCAAAGCGTTTCAGTTTTTGAAATGATTGACACTTCACTCAATACACTTTAAAACTGAAACAGTTAAAACTGCTCTAAGTCAGCGAATTTGAATGCGGATCTGTTGAAGCTATTCTATTTTAATCTGTACATTCTTACTGATCATTTTCACTTGCTGGTATTCACTGCAGTAAACCAGAAGTGCATTTTACTGATTCGCCTGTAGATAACAGTTCAATAGTTAAAGATTTAATAAAATAATTGTACTGATTGAAATCGCAAATTCAGTTTTAGAGTGCAGGATGTAATACACAGTTAGTTCCACACTCAAGTGGAAAGAAATACAGTTTGGGGCGAAGTAGAAAAAACAAACACTCGGAGTGGTTTAATTTCCATTACAGGTAATTTACGAGATGACCTACAGTTTTTCCTCAATGTACGGAACTTTTGATGTTGCTCGTTCTAACGTTTTATATTAACGCAACAGAACTTTCTTCAGATGTGTCAACAGATCGAATTTCACTTAATTTTTTCTTTTTAATTTTTAACAAAATTACGAATATTCTGAGTAAGTAACGTGGGGGTTTGTCACTGTTATATTGTTCGTTAGAGAAAGATGGTTAAATTGATATGTTGGTCAACAATTGCAACCGACAATTTAATAATTTTGTTTACTGAAAATACCTTAGGGTTGGCAAATAAAAAATTATTATTATATACATTTATAGCATGGACACGCACATTACTTGTAATATTACAGCAAACAGAAATATTAAATCCTATAGTTTTTTTTTTCATAATTACATGACATTATAAAAATTGCAAGCATTCTCGAATACAATACGTCTATAAAAATCGAATATGGAAATTGTATGAATGAAACCCCAGGCATTAGAATGAGTGTTCATAATTTCTTATGCCATATTCGAATTATTCTCAAAGAAGTGTCCGGTTATGTGCTGCATGAAATACATATATCAAGTTTTAATATGTTATGTTAAAAAATCAATTAATCGATACGTATGAAGTGATAAATATTTTAATATGAGCGTTCGTGTGCTTAGCGCTGTCCAAAGAACTGTAGGGTCGTCCAGCTTCTTTGATTGGCTAAAAAATGTTCTGGCCCGTGTTAACCGTTTGCGCACGAATCACGAAGGTTCAGTGTCGGAGTTACTTAGGCCTGAGTGGCTTGGTCGAAGACGGACACGGCACCAGCAGCCAATGGAGGTATAACAACAGCTGAGGTGTGTGTATATAGTATTGAAGTCTACTGTGTGCTCCGATTTTTATGCGAAAAGTCACTGGCCCTATTTATCTGTAAGAGTTAGGGAATTCAGAAGACCAGTAAGCAGTGCTCTGTGGGACAGTTCGCTTCCTCGCTTCCACAAACTCGCGTCGCTCTGCCGACACATCTCGCACGACGCTATTCAGGGCAACTGCTGGGCTCCAGCTTGAAGACGGAGACTCGAGATCGTATCGTTAACGCACAGCACGCCTCGGGCATAAACAACAAAGAGGAAATACGCGCCGAAAATTAAAGCCATCTGCTTGCAAATACAGGCCCGGCAACGTTTGCAAACCCGGAGGCGGCATTCCACACCGTCTCTCCATGGCATACAAAGGAATTAATTTTGTTTAGCCTGTTCGCAGTTTATTCACATTTTTTGAAAGAAACCTTTGGAAATTCACGCCATGTATGAAGTGCTTGGGTATTTCCTAAATATGTAATGTGTCACAATTATTTTTTACAAGCGTTAATATAAAACTACTTAATTTTTGGTAAAATTAAACTTATACTTATATTGTATCTCTAATTATAATATTTAATTTAAATAATGTGAATAAAAACCGGGAGAAAATAGGTATGTTGGTAATGAATGGTAATAAATAGTTCTGATGCAAAATATTATTACTCTGAGTGCGTACGAACACGGTGTGGTGTCCTTTTGGTGTTACTTTTTAGACTCGGCTAAGTTTTGTTTGCATAAGGCGGAGGAATATCATGGAAGTAGAACTTAATCAGGGCTTCCGAAAATTTGGAAGTAACCCTGAATGGATTATACCTTCGTATTGCAAGTGAGTTCATGACTAAGGGATGACTCCATTCTGTATGCTAGTTCACTTACTACAGTATGTGAGGCTTTTTTTTACACTTAACCCAAAAAATGGACAAAAGAACGAATATATTGTTCTATAGTTGTAGCATATTTTGACATAGACTTGGTCTCTACGGCTTGTGCTTTCTTCATTATGAATTCTCATAGCTGTAAAAAAGTCAATTAGTTCATCAACTTCTAACAATGTCACCAGCCTTGGTATAATAATGCTCAAATGTCGTGCGTAACGGAAAATCCAGTTCATTCAACCGGTTGGTGGATGATACATTAGAGACCTGAAGAATTCGAGGATTCATTCTAGAACTAGCTAGAATTAAAAACACGTGTGTTTATATGACTTAAGCCATTGGTTTACACGGTATTCGACACCAGCTGGAGAATGCTGGTTCAAATCTTTGCCTTCCACTGTGACAGCAGACAATCAATGCGCAGTTGAAATCGGAATATCAGTACACAAGACTGTAGGGTCTAGTCTGCAAGTTACTGAACTTGCGAATTTTTCAGGTCTCTAGTCAAACTGCATCATTATTTGTAAAAAAATTAATGAAGCTATCGAGGCACGAGCATTCTCCGAAAGTATTCGATTCTTTCAGACACAGTACTAGACGTGAAGAGGATTTCATGCAGAGGAAATAGATTTGCGGTCCAAACTCTACACAAAATCAGCTTTCAATAAAAGTTGTCCACTATACATCGGATACGCCATTCATTCTCGAAGCCATCATATGGAATACTGCCAATAGAATTAAGCACATCATACTTACTGCCTTGGTTCCTACATGAGAGCATGCATTCTAACGACACAAGTACAGCTAGAGGAATAACATGATTCACTGCAGTGCCTGAAGTAATTAATTTACCCGTCATTTAAAGTGTTAAGAAAAGATAAAAAAATTATCCTGGGCCTATTCTCACAAGCTAAACTCTCATTGGTAGGACCAGTGACTTTTCACGTAAAAATCGGAGCACACAGTAGACTTCAATACTACATACACACCTCAGCTGTTGTTATACCTCGATTGGCTGCTGGTGCCGTGTCCGTCTTCGATCAAGCCACTCAGGACCAAGTAACTCCGACACTGAACCTTCGTGATTCGTGCGCAAACGGTTATCACGGGCCAGAACAGTTTTTTTAGCAAATCAAAGAAGCTGGACGACCCTACAGTGCTTTGGACTGTATCTTGTCTTGAAATCTTTTCACGAAATATCACTTCCCCTACTCATTGGAAATCAAGTGATCTCTTTCGTTACTCGAACAATTACCCAACGCTGCCACCAATCGTCATAAACGGAGGAGGATGCGTACCACAGAAGCACTATAATTACCCTATATTACTGCGATACACTCTTCTGACATGNTCGAGATCTTTTCGTGAAATATCACTTCCCCTACTCATTGGAAATCAAGTGATCTCTTTCGTTACTCGAACAATTACCCAACGCTGCCACCNTTGAAATCTTTTCACGAAATATCACTTCCCCTACTCATTGGAAATCAAGTGATCTCTTTCGTTACTCGAACAATTACCCAACGCTGCCACCAATCGTCATAAACGGAGGAGGATGCGTACCACAGAAGCACTATAATTACCCTATATTACTGCGATACACTCTTCTGACATGAAACATTCTACTTGTTAAAACAATAACACAAAAATGATACTATTAATACCACTAAACTCCAAAAATTAAGCCAGGAATGCGTTTTATTTCCAGTAATTTTTTACGGCTGCATTCTTGTAATACAGATAAATAAAATCTGTCAAAACTCAACGAGATTTAAACGTGTGTTTGTGCACAATGCAGAAGAGGAAACAGAGCAAATAGTTTTGTCAGTCGAAAAAAATTTTTCACGATTCAAGGATTTCAGAACTTCATTACTAGTAAAGATAAATTACAAATAACTTTCCGGAAATTTTCATACTCAGATAACTTTCCGGAAATTTTCATACTCAAATAAATTGCTTATTTACTCGGTCTTAATAAGAAATATGTTGTTCACTTTATAGAATAATTCTTGACAGTTAAGGCATCTTGAATTTGGCATCCATGGACAGAAAGTTGCTTGATGTGTTCGATCAGCATGGGGAAAACTGATTCAGGGCCTCAAATCCTGCAGTATACAAATAAATAAGCGGAAACTTATTTTTTAGAAATCCTTAACCCTTAGAACGCTATGTCCGAGTCAAAATCTGACTACTTTAAAAGTAAAGTTTCTCTGTCTTTGAAAACAAAATTCGTATGTCTGTAGTTTCATTGTTTCGTTTGAACTTGACAGAGTCTTAAAATAACTTTACATCATATAAGCACTAAATGTGAAGAAAAATAATATTTTTATAATAACCAAAGTGCACAATGTACAGGAAATTGTTGTTATATGTGGAGAGAATAGTTGACTCAGATACTATGGACTCGGCATTCTATTGGCTGACTACCAGCCAGTGACAGACTTTACTCAGTTGAATGTGCGTTTAAAATGTGGTGCGAGTGAATAGGACAGTGGAAAGTGGGAAATCAGAGACCACAGAAATATCGTTCCTATAATGTAGGATATAAGTGTCACAAATCTACCTAGTCTTAAATGTCACTAAATGTTAACCTCTTGTCGTACATATTAATTTTTAGTTACAGATGTTGCAAAAGAAGTAACTTATGGTGTGAATAGTACTTACGAATTTCTTATAGGTAGGGGCAGTGATATTTTGCGAAAATATTTCGAGACATGATACAGTCCAAAGTACTGTAGGGTCGTCCAGCTTCTTTGATGGGCTAAACAAATCTTCTGGACCGTGTTAATCGTTTACGCACGAATCACGAAGGTTCAGTGTCGGAGTTACTTAGTCCTGAGTGGCTCGGTCAAAGACCGACACGGCACCAGCAGCCAATGGAGGTATAACAACAGCTGAGGTGTGTATATAGTATTGAAGTCTACTGTGTGCTCCGATTTTTACNCAAAAAATCACTGGCTCTACCAATAAATAAAAAAAGTGTCATCTATGAACTCTTCCGTAGACCTACTTTGAAGGAAGGAGTAAAAGCAATACTCTCGGCGGGAGCAGACACTAAATATTAATTAATTGCTAATCCTTGTAACCGCGTAGAGTAATATCCAGAATGTGTGCACGATAGACAAAGAAAACTATTACGTCGAGCAATTCTTGTGGAGTAAATATACATGTCCAGCTAACATACCACAAATGAGCGATATTTACTATAAATGAGTCATATTTGCTATAATGCGGAGAGGCTACCTTAATTTATATTCACGCAAAGCGACTGTGCACTATATAATTTTCGTGAACTCTAAGCACAGGAAAGCGTACGGTGAGTTCTGTGTGGTAGGTCTCATTTTACTTGGGATGCATATTTACCTGCTGGCAGTGATTTAGTCGTTAATTAAATAACTCTCCTGTTACGCACATGTAATTGGAAATTCGTACTTGGTGGGTTTGACAGCATAAAATATATTAAAGAAAATTTATACATCTTGTAATAACTATTCAAATAGCAAGGGTGCACATTTGCATATTTACCGTTCAAAGTGATAGTTTTACTCTTTCAGGTCACAGATAAAGCAAATCGAGGAATTAAACAAAAATGAAAACAAAGTAAATTGATACGAGTTGCGTTAATACATTTTAAATCGTGCTTAGAATAAGTTATTTTACGAAAACCCAAAGATTTCTGCAAATAAAATACATGGGAAAATATTCCCCTATCTAACAAAATTTATTTTGCCAAATAAAAAAACAATACTCCCTGTAATTGCTTAGTTGTTTCGAGTTAGGTTATTGCATTTATTTTAATGCATATTTAGAGGAACTAGGAAATCGCGAGAAACGTTTTGAGCCAACTTCTGTTTGATAACTCAAGTTAATTAATTTTTAAAAGATTAGATGATCAAGTTTTTTGACTCAGCTGAAATCTGTGCAGGCATATCACAAATGTTCTTCTTTAGAGTATTACAATCTTCATTGGCCCAATGGAAATGAGATAGTAGCTACATACATGTATGAGAGCCAATTAAGGCTCCTATGTGTACGCAGTTCGGCGCGTTCAAGGTCTAGAAGCGCGGGAGCTATAAGGGCGACACTGACACGCGCGCCTGACGTCCCATCGCCCCTACCCGAAAGAAGCTGAACTGGCTTGTAGCGTTGCAGTCGTTTCACTGTAGGTACTGTGTAAATTAGATACGTTACAGTGGAACTTGACTACACGAGATGCAAGCTTTCAGATTTAACTACAGACGTATAGATCTACTTTTCTACTACACCTTAAGAGCGCCGCCTAAATTGAGGGGGGGGGGGGTTAGCGCGTTTGAGGCAGGGAAGCGCGGGAGCTATAAGGGCGACACTAACACGCGCGCCTGATGCCCCTTCGCCCCTACGCGCAAGGCGCTGAACCGGCGTGCAGTGTTCTCGTCGTGCTGCGTGTGCCTATGGGACTTAGGCGGCGACCCTATAATTTTAACGGTGGGAAGTCTCTGTAACAAAGTTTAACGCAGGTCCCTATAACAGTTTCCCATGTACCCGGCCAGTATATTATAAGATACAGCTGTTCGGGAATAGCATCTAAACTGTGCATGATGTATTCAGAGCACTATACGTACCTCGTCTGAAGAGTGTTTTCTTTCCGTACATCGGTACAATGGGGACACGTTTAGAGGTTTCGTAAAAAAAAAAAAACGAATCTTAAACACACTGCACCGAAGTTCAAGCGGCAGGTAGACAGGGCCCTTAATGAAACCACGCAGAGAAGCTCTAAATGTACGAGATTTTCTCTTCGACTACACTTAATATGACAAAAGCAGAAGTGTACGGCTTTAGATGGTTGGTTTTGCCCTTTTATGGCAAAATTATCGTATTATCGGAACATTTATTTTACTGATATAATAAGAGGATATGCGCAAATAACGATTTCACATTAAATATATTTTAGTGCATAGTCCTCTTAACGAAAGATAACTGTTGGACGTGCGTACAGCATTTTGAATCCTAGTGAACAATTTTCTTTCTTCGTGTGTCCTCACGAGCCTGGTTGATTTCTAATGACTCCTCTGCCGATGAAACGTTAAGCGCTATCAACCTATAGTCGATTCGCGCTATGTTCACACGCGTTGAATAAAACCGTTTGAATATCACCCCATGCAATACGTGTTTGGTTGTTCCCTAAATACGTCACGTATCACAAACGTTTTATACTTGTGATAACATAAAAGTACCATATTTTTTTTAAAATTGAAATTTTTACATACATTTTATTCGTAAGTTTTAATACTTAATTTTTAATTAAAGCGAATAAAAACAAAATATATGTGTATTGGTAATGCCATGTAAGAAATAATAATGCAAAGTATTATTACACATAGTGCGCACGAATGCGGTGCGTTGTCGCTTTTGGTGGAATCTTCTAGACTAAGTTAAGCTTTGTTTGTATAAGGCGGAGGAATATATTGAAAGTAGAACTTCAGCAGGACTCCAGAAAAGTTGGAAGTAACCATTAATGAACTATACCCATGTACCTACCTCGTAGAAGATGTTTGTTAGTAGAATACATACACATTCTGTATACACGAATATGTGTATCGACGTTTCTCGCCATAATAAACACTATCGACTTAACTCGCTCTCCCACCGTCCCTATTTCTTCAACCACAACTCCCAACACTTCCTTCCAAGTTACAAATTTCCTGATGTTTACTCCGGGAAAACTCGAATTCCTTAATGGCCAACTCGCCGTCCTCGCGACATCGTGTGTGTTTCCCAAGGCCTGCTATTGTGTACAGGACAAATCGCCCGACGGCTGTGAAATTACAGAGTGCGCATTCATTCCCTGTTCGTATTGAGGAACTTCCAGAGCCAATGCTCAGGCCGTACGGACCTTCTTTTTTTGTGGTTGTCTTGTTAGTACTGCGAGCGACGGCTGCTGAGGGAGAAAAGTACCGCACTTTGCAGTCGCCTGTGAAGCGTACGCTTGACGAAATCGATGCACTACCACCACACTGCTTCGTTCTCGCTTCGGTGGAACTGTGTGTCGGATGTTGAAAGGGGCCGCGGTGGTGTAGTGGTCAGACTACTCGACTACCACCTAGGCAAACTGGGTTCGATTCCCGGCTGGGTCGCCCCTAGGTTTTCGCACGTTGCAATCGTGCTGGACGATGCCGCTGGTGGAGAGTCTTCTCGGGGATCTCCCGTTTCCCCCGCATTCCGGCGCTGCTTCGTAATCATCTCACTTTACCCTCATCGGCTCTCAAGACCTCGATTTAAGAGCCACCCAAATCTCTCCACAACGAATTAATAAATATAGTTCTTCAGACATAATGTTGTACTGCTAGTGTAATGATTGTATTAATGCCAACTGAAGGTTTATACGCATTAGAGTACGAATTTCCACACTTTTAACACATTTATATACCTGACAATTCCACTGTTCAACTTTAATGGCCCGTAAATAAAGTAACCAGACCCTATTTAGTGTTAGTTGTTGGACTACGTATGGTAAAATATTACAAAATGAGAAAAAATGAAAATCCTAAATAAAACTTTCAAAAATGCCAAACTAACGATGCACAGTCCATACTAATTTTTTATAACTTAGACGCATACAGTCTAGTGTATCTAGGACCTGAAAAAATTGTATTAAAGAATACCTAACACGCCTCAACATGTAGTTTTCTCTTGTGTAAGGATAGTAGGGTACACTAAAACAAATAAAGATATACCGAGAGAAATATTTGTTTCTGCCAACAAAATATTGGTTTTCATAGCATCAAAAATATATTTTGTTGTCACAAAAAATTATTTTGTTGAGTAAAAAAAACATGAAAAACAACAAAATTAATTTCGTTCATCTAAAAAATTACACGCATGAATTAACACACCCTCTGTGTTGGGTAAAAACAAATAGACCGTCAAGAAAATATTTAGTTAAATCAACTAATTTGATTATCTTCGTTCGAAAATACAGTTCGAGGGTTTGTTTGAATTTCTTGTGACATTTAGGGTAGTAAAAGGGTTTTTTTTAGAGCATTTATAGATGATAAATAGTAGTAGAAACGTTCTAATAAAATATGTACAAACAAGAAACTAAAAAAAAGAACTGTAAAAGTTAAAATACTAATTTTCGCGCGTTGTCCAGTATTCTAATTGTATGTGTTTAGAAACTTCTCATTGTAAAGAGTAGTCATATTAACTGAGGTTACTCTCGGTCTCAGAGTCAAGCTTCCAATTTTTTTTTTACACTAATCATATCTGTTTAATGCACACAGAGAGAAACAAACACATAGTTGCACCAAACCAAATATTTTTTGGGGCAACCAAATAAGAACAACAAATAATTTGGTTTCAACATTCGTCGAGTAGCTGCGTGAGGCTTTGAGAACGGAACTTGTCTCTGATTGGTTACTGCGTGCCACGAGATGTTCCATGTTGGCTGGACCGCCGAATGGCGAGAAGTTACCAGGGCGCTGATCGTGGCCAATAGCACTCCGAGGTTTTGCTGGCCGGTGGACGACAACCTGCTGGCGTGGTGGCGTTCGAGATCGTTGGTGCAAGCGGCTGTCTGAACTCTGCGTTCTGAAACACCCTCTGGCCTCACGGTCCACGCACGACGGATGGTCGTTTAACAGACTCGTCACGATCCTTGTAAAGTCCTTTGACGTCCCGAGACCTGCTCTCCATCATAACTATATGTTATTGGGTCGCAAGCACGATGCGGGCGCTTAAATTCGCCCCGCCACTACTTCGCTGGGGAAAACCCAACGGTTAAAATAATTCGTTTATCATGCAAGCCGTACGGGGACTCAGTTGAGTAGTTGTTACGCTTATCCCCTTCCACCTGGGGGGAACCGTCCTCGATTCCCGGCAGAATAGCTCCTAGATTTTCGCATGTGGGAATCGTGCCGGACGATGCAGCTCGGTCGGCGGGGGGTTCACCGGGGATCTCCCATTTCCCCCCGTCCTTGCATTCCGGCGCTGCTCAATGCTCACGTCTCTTCACCCTCATCGGCTCTCTCAGAGACCTCGCTGGCAAGAGCCGCTCGAATTTATTTACTCTACACTGGGGAGCCGTATGTTTTTCCCAGTCGTTACCGGCATCCAAAGTTTGCCAGGAAGCTATGGCAGGTATTATGCTGCACAACCCTAACCTTCGATGAAGAGCAGATGCTATACTTATGTGCTCCGAAGTACCAGGCCAAGATGCGCCGTGGTAAACCGTTGGTCTCACAAGGGCAGACACCGGTTCGATTCCCGATCCTGCTACAACTATCTCGGTGTTCCATGTTTTCCCGAAATCACTCCAGGGGAATTGTGTGATGGTTCCTTGGTCAATTCCATTACCGTTCCTTCTTTTCTGAGGATCTAGTTCCATTTCTAAGGACCTCGCTGGCGACGAGACGTATTTCCTGCCTTGTGTTTTAAAATAACGTACAACCTGATATAGGCTGTTCGCGATAAAGTGAGCACGTTTGAAATCAACCTTTGAGAAACGTCACTGGCTTTACCTCCACATATTTTAACGGGTACAGTGACTGGCATGCACCCAGTCAAGTTGGTAACGACAGAGGGAAAGTAGTTCCACGTCTTAACTTTTAATAAAAGTGTTGGGTAAACTTGTGTCAATTTTAAAATAAATTTATTGTTTTCTTCTTTTTTTTTATGCTTGTAAGTGTAAATATTTGAAAATTTGTGGAATATTTACTTTTGTCATAATTTCGCAGTTTCACTTGATCGACGCATGAATAAAGTGACAAGGTTAATAGCAATGTTAATTTTACGTATGGTGGAAGAATACACTAAACGCATACAAGTAGATCTTAAGCAGCGCTTTCGAACGTTAACCGTTAACAGCGTGTACACGTTCTATAGTTGGAAACTACATGCTAATACAACATTTCCCAGTTTCAAAATGTTTTTTATCTCGTCTTAAGAGTAGTTTCTTCAAATATTCTTAAATAAATATCAGTGATGTAACAGTATATCTCTGTTAGAATGATGTAAGTGTATACCGTAGTTGTTTTAAATTTTCTGGCACAGACATTCACTTGACGATCGTAGTGTTATTTTCGTACTGTTTTATTTAGCGGCACGATTCTCCCTGACAAGGACAGGCAAAGCGTATGAGAATGGGCAGGATCACTTGATTTTCTCAAGATTCACGCCGGTGCTCGCATTCATTATCCTACATCCACTTCTGAAGTTTTCCTTCGATCATTGGCCGCGTGTGACATGAAGTTTTCTTACTTGGGTTGTCCAATCAGAATCATGTCAATGCCGTCGTGAGCAAACATCTAAGACGCGTATCACTTTTAAAAAAATGGCATGATCAGGAAAGTGGTCGTACGGGGAAGTATTTTTAAATACAAGACATTAAATATTTTCGAGAAAATCAGGTGTCGTGATAATGATTTCCTTATTGAAGCTTAGGAAATGTATACAGGCTGTCCGGAAACTCACCCAAAATTTTCGGGTGGTAATTCCTTGTGGTTAATGAGGTAGGCGTAGGCAATACAACCTACGCTCTTGGAGATAGAGTTCAGAAATTTAATTTTCGCAAAATATCAGAAACGGCCGAGAATTAAACTATGGTTATCTGGGTAAAGTTCACTGCTTTCGATATCTTCAACATGTAAAAATACCTGTAACAGGTCCTTTCACCTTCGAGAAAATAATAGGGGTTTCAACCCTCTTATGGCGTACAATATGCTTGCCCTTCAAGTTGTATATGGAATAGGGATGCTGTTTTATTGAGCAGTACGTCCTACTTAATAAAAATTTGCTCTTGTTTAAAGTGCTTGGGACACACCTTTTCATATCAAAACGGACACAAAATTCCTCAGCGGCGATGATACAATGCCAGGCACGTAGGAAATTATTCATAAATGCGGAAGTACACACATCGTAGGGTAACAGACTAATGAAACCAAGTCCCACTGCGGGTGCTGATCAAAGTCGTTTCCACCGTTTAATCTGAGTGTCCTTGATACTTCCACGACGATGTTCCCAATTGGACACCATTGCATCAGCTTCGAGAGGCATTCCGATGACCTTCCCCAACATTCACGCCTGGGTGGAGGTGGTAGAGACACTTGCTGTTAAAGATATGGCAGAGGACTTGCTGGGCTCACGTCACCCGTGCGTGGCATTATGCTCGAAATCGTCCGGCTTCCTCAGACCGTTTTAGCCGAGTAGAGTACGTGAACCCGCATACGGTTTCACGTGTGCGAGATTTTCTATGCTGGAGCGAAAAAATCTCGCACGTGTTGTGACCATTCGGTTCGGGCTATCGTTGGTCGAGTGCGAGATAGCCAAGTCACTCGATTTGGGCTATCGGTGGTCGCACGCGATATAGCCAAGTCACTCGGTTCCAGCCACTCGGCTTCTGTTCCGATGCGCTCAAGTCGCACGGAAACGGACCCGAATGTTTGCGACATACCGAAACAGTGCGCCGTTCGGAAAAATATCACTCGACTCTAGCGTATGGCTCCTGCAGATAGTCCGATTAGAAGGCAAGTTCGTCAGTATGTGACAAAAAATCATGCAGACGCTCTTCACGATGCGTTTCAAATTTACATTTGCATTACCAAATATATCATTGAATGCGCATAACTAATAATTTTAGCTCGTAGGATCCTTTCGTGGTAAACAGTGGCGAGCTTTCATTCCGCAAGCTTATAATGAGTGCCAAAGGACCACGAGAAGTAGCATACTGTTAATCTGTAAAATTACTTACGATGGCCATTTAAACCAAGTGTATGCTGTTGACAGTTAATTTATCTCATTTTAAGTAAACCTTCGAGAAAAGGCACTGCCCTTACCACACATATTTTAACGTTTACAAAGGTACACTAACTGGAATGCGTTCAGTGAAGTTGATAGTGACGGAGGAAAAAGTAGTTCCATGTCTTAACGTTCAAATAAAAGTGTTGGGTTAACATTTATGACTATTGAAATAATTCATTTTGCTTTAATTTTTTTAAAATTCATATAAGTGTAAGATTTAGTTGATTTTTCAAGTATTGTAATTTATAATAATTTTACAGATTCGATTGACCGGCGAATGAATAAAGTGAACAGGCTCATTGTTATGTTAATTTTACATATGGCGAAAGAATACACAACGTGCACATAAGTAGTTCTTAACCAGAGATTTCATAATACCCCAGTTTGCCGCGAGCAGCCTGTAGTCGAGAGTCGTGACTTTCAGAGAGTGGTATTTCGGTCTTTCATTTCGACTTGAAGAGTATCGACTGTGTTCCAATTCGATATGCATCGATTGTCGCCCCCCTTTCACGGCCGCGCCGCTGGCCCGGGACCGACAGCTTCCCATTCCGCGCTGATTAAACGCCGCAATTATTTTCTGCGCGCGGGGTTGGCCATGCGGGCGCTAACTCTTGCCGACGTGGAGCAGCTGTTTTGCATGGCGCCTCGTGTCGCAGCCGAGCGACCGAGAGTTGGCGAGCGAAACCGCCTATGAATATTTTATGCTGATGAGTTTGGCGACACTTTTTGCGACTCGCCCTTTTGGCCGTGCGCGCACATCCTGAATATTTTTGGGGGCCACGGTGGCGTAGTGGTCAGACTACTCGCCTTCCACCGGATATTCACTTGAGGGAGCACACTGCTCCGTTCTCGCTTTGGTGGAACTGTATGTCGGATGTCGAAAGTGGTCGCGGTGGTGTAGTGGTCAGACTACTCGCCTCCCACCTAGGCGAACCGATTCCCGGCTGGGTCACCCCTAGATTTTCGCACGTGGCAATCGTTCCGGACGATGCCGCAGGTGAACGGGTTTTCTCGGTGATATACCGTCCCCCCCCCCC
>NQII01003028.1:285534-298051 GCA_002778355.1 Clitarchus hookeri | reverse complement strand
GGTTCGCCTTGGTGGAAGGCGAGCAGTCTAACCGCTCAGCTACCGCGGCCCGTGGTATAAATGAGACATGAACAAAGGCAAGAGAACCGCGGAACAGTTGACGTGTATTCTTTGTGACGGGTGTGGCGAGGTAACGCCTTGAGCGGGAAAATAGCACAGTGGGCCCTTTTGTCTCTTGAGACTTATCGTTACAATGTACCGTTTTCTAAGATGATAAATATGTTGTAGTCAACATTTCTTCTCCAGATGTAGAAAATTGTCTTCGGTGTTTTATGAAGGGAACGGGTACAAAGTGGTGCGGATTTTTCCGTCAGGGAGTGTCTTTCGTCGATTCTTTGAGGAAGACCAAGCTAACCGATACACTGGTTACGGATCTAGAAACGGTATCATTCATAGAAGTTGGGCTTGACCATCCCCTCTTTGGCTTCACCACTACATTTCCGTAACTTTTTAGAGTGCACTACCTCTCAAGGCCCAGGAAGTAGATACCTTTTGAGTTCGCAAATAATAATGCGCTGTGTTTTGCTGATGTTGCCTCCTTAAGGCTAGTTTCATTTACCTCCATGAAACTTTATTCAATTTCTTGCTGATTCGACGCTTTAATATCGGCCCAATTTTACCACCGCGGTAGGAACACCAACTTCTCCTCTCACTACAGTCTTATTGGCTCAGGGTACACCGGTCAGGTTTTCAGTTCTGAACAACTTTCATTACTGCTGACATTCAGCCTGTAAAGTGGCAAGTTTACTGTGTTTTAATTAAAGAATCTCTGTTCATATGTTCATGTTTACCCTAAGAAAGAAATGTGGTTGTAGGAACCAAATGTCTGTACGCATAACCCATCTAGACTGTTAATACAGGATGATTATAAAGTCCTTATCCATTTCTGGGAAATCGCCAATATGTCTTGTTTTTGTTTTAGGTATTGAAAATATTCACCATTGAAGAGAGGTCAGCCGTGGTCAGTGCTCGTCTTAGAGGACTAACGTACGATGCAGTGAGAGCTGATTTCACCCGAAGATTTAGGCAACCTGGCGCCACGAACGTGGCAATTCGCCATCTTGTCAAGAAATGCAATCTCACACGGAGTGTACAATCTTTCACACAGTGGAGTGTGGAACATCAAGCTTACGACTGAGACGCAGAGTCGATGGACGAGGGCTTCGTTCAATGGCTTCCTGAATCCGTCGCACTATGTCTTCAGGTACAGACGGACTGCCTGAACGTTCTTCGTCCTTGACGCTTCCTGTGAGATTGCGTTTGTTGACAAGATGGCGAATGGTCACATTTGTGGGGCCAGGTTCCCTAAGTTTTCGTGTGAAATCAGCTCTCACTGCATCGTACGTTAGTCCTCTCAGGCAAGCTCAGGCCACGAATATCCTCTCTTCAACGATGAACATTTATAATACCTAAAACAAAATCACGATATATAAGCTATTCCTCACAAGTGGATAGGAACTTTATAGTCATTCTGTATGTGGACATCAGACAGATCGGTTGTTGGTGCCATTTAAATGTTGCCAACGTAGATAGTGATAGCAACATAACTGTATGCTGTGTTCCTGTCTGTGATTGTATCTGCAACTAAGACTATACAGTAGTTCCTTCAGCAGAGCTCACTGTTCGTATTACAGAACAGACAGCCTCGCCTAAAGAACAGCTTCAAAAATATCTCGATCGTTCTCACAACAAAAGCGACTAACGAAACAACAGAACGTTTTGTTGCTGGTACAGAAGTTTGGTTGCTGGTACAAAAGTTTGGTTGCTGGTACAGAAGTTTGGTTGCTGGTACAGAAGTTTGGTTGCTGGTACAGAAGTTTGGTTGCTGGTACANGTTGCTGGTACAGAAGTTTTGTTGCTGGTACAGAAGTTTTGTTGCTGGTACAGAAGTTTTGTTGCTGGTACAGAAGTTTTGTTGCTGGTACAGAAGTTTGGTTGCTGGTACAGAAGTTTGGTTGCTTCTTCTATGTAATCAGATTACAGAACTCTTCTGTTGTCACTTCTCTGAATACCCAGAAAAAGTCTAATGTTCTTGCAACAAAAAGTATTACTATTGAGGCATTTCTTTAAACGTGTATGATGTAGTAAAATTAATAATATTGTGACAAACTTAATCATGTTAACCATTTACAAAGTCTTATACTACTTTAGTACAAATATTTTTGTTACTGCGACATTAAATAAATGTCTAACCAAAACAAATTCACACTGACTTAGCGTTGTAAAATGGCGGATAGTAGTGAACAGCGATAACCTCGTAATATAAAACCACTGTATTTAAATTTTAAAGCCTTTTATGAGAATTAAATGTAGCTTGGACTAACTCTCAAGCCTTTCAAAGCAGTTTACGTGTGCCAAATATGCATATATTTATAGAGCATAAAGTATTTACACATAACGAAAGAGAACTGCCGTTTGTCGTTATGTCGTACTGAATAAAATAAAAGACAGTTTGATATGTTAAGATAAAACAGTTGGTAGGACTTCAGGTTCGTAAAGTGGAGAACGTCTGAGCATTCAAGGCATGGGTTCGATTCCCCTCCCGGCCGACATTTTTTTCGTTGGTAATATTTATTTTTGTGACGAAACAATTGTACTTAATTTATTTTACATCGGAATGTCTTTTTCAAAGCTAAGAAAATACAAAGACATTTTTAACACAAATGTTAACATAAATTCAACACAAGAAATTTTTTCGCCGCAACATTAACACAACCTTAATGTTGAGAGAACAGTAAGGAGGTAATGTTCTTACAAAAGTGCTTCATGCATGCCTGAGATGTTTATAACATTAACAGCAACATTAGNCCTTTCAAAGCAGTTTACGTGTGCCAAATATGCATATATTTATAGAGCATAAAGTATTTACACATAACGAAAGAGATCTGCCGTTTGTCGTTATGTCGTACTGAATAATATAAAAGACAGTTTGATATGTTAAGATAAAACAGTTGGTAGGACTTCATGTTCGTAAAGTGGAGAACGTCAAGCATTCAAGACATGGGTTCGATTCCCCTCCCGGCCGACATTTTTTTCGTTGGTAATATTTATTTTTGTGACGAAACAATTGTACTTAATTTATTTTACATCGGAATGTTTTTTTTTTTTAAAGCTAAGAAAATACAAGAACATTTTTAAAACAAATGTTAACATCAATTCAACACAAAAATTTGTTTTGCCACAACATTAACACAACCTTAATGTTGAGAGAGCAGTAAGGAGGTAATGTTCTTACAAAAGTGCTTCATGCATGCCTGAGATGTTTATAACATTAACAGCAACATTAGNCCTTTCAAAGCAGTTTACGTGTGCCAAATATGCATATATTTATAGAGCATAAAGTATTTACACATAACGAAAGAGAACTGCCGTTTGTCGTTATGTCGTACTGAATAAAATAAAAGACAGTTTGATATGTTAAGATAAAACAGTTGGTAGGACTTCAGGTTCGTAAAGTGGAGAACGTCTGAGCATTCAAGGCATGGGTTCGATTCCCCTCCCGGCCGACATTTTTTTCGTTGGTAATATTTATTTTTGTGACGAAACAATTGTACTTAATTTATTTTACATCGGAATGTCTTTTTCAAAGCTAAGAAAATACAAAGACATTTTTAACACAAATGTTAACATAAATTCAACACAAGAAATTTTTTCGCCGCAACATTAACACAACCTTAATGTTGAGAGAACAGTAAGGAGGTAATGTTCTTACAAAAGTGCTTCATGCATGCCTGAGATGTTTATAACATTAACAGCAACATTAGTTACTGACGGTTCACAGATAACAAAAAAATACTGTTGTAGTAACATTAACACTGTTTACACAATATGAGATTTTCCTGTGTATATCAAAGGAACCGGCAAACTATTTCGCCTGTGTGTATTTATCTACTCCGTGGCCGCGTCGGTAACGGTCTTCCAGCAAGGCGGCGTGGTACCTGGATCCAACCCCCTCCGGGTAATTCCACTGAACTTCACGAACCCTCTCTTCAACCCCTCATCAGCCACCCCCATTGCCTTGCGCCTACAAACCCTGGCCCCCCGAACCTGTAATTTCTCTTGCGCCGCTTTACTTCCAACTCAACAATTTGTTTCCCCCTTTCCTCTCCCCGAACCGGCGGGAACCCAAATACATTTTTTTATTTTTGGCGGGAGTTTCTTTTTATCTATCCGCCTTCGGGCGTCTTCTCGCACGCATCCTATAACCGGTCGGCGTTCCGCTGTCGTCGGGTGCGTGCGGCCGTGACGAATGTCCGACAACTTGAGAAAAATTAATAGACGTGTCTCCGAAGTGACATTCGCTACTTACCTTGACAGTGCGATAAAAAGCACGGTGCAAGTAGTGTATAGTCTATTCGCGGTTTCTTCACACTTTTTGAATCAAACTTTTGAGGGCGTGTTTGGTTCGTTCCCTAGATATGCAATATATCACATGCATTTTATACTTATGTTAACATGAAAGTACCTTATTTTTAGTTAAATTTAACTTTCACTTAAACTTTGTTTATGAATTATAATATTTCATTTATAACTCATAAGAATAAAAACAATGAGCAAATGGGTGTGTTGGTAATGCCTAGTAAGAAATAGTTCTTTTGAAAAATTGTATTAAACTGAGTGCGCACGAATGTGGTGCGTTGTCCCTTTGGTGTAATTTTCTAGACATGATTAAGCTTTGTTTGCATGAGGCGGAGGAATATCCTGAAAGTAGAACTTTAGTGGGGCTTCAGAAAAGTTTGAAGTAATCCCGAATGGACTATAAGATGATGGTTGTTGACGAAATGTTCAAATAAGTGTTAAAATTAGCTCTTGTCCTAAAATGGCATGTACTGCAACCCAAACACAGTAACGTAGGCAATAAACTGAGGTGTTTTAACGTGTTATTAAATTATTAAAGTTAAAATTGTGGTGGTTAGAAATCGATTTGTTTCAAAAAATTTAACGGCGTTTATTTAGACATGGGCACTTATTTTTATACTGGCGGAATGCTACATGGTGGGAAAATAGCAGTAAGTATGCAGACTGTCATAAGTGTACAGTGAACAGCGACTACTGTATATCATACTTTTATAATAGGCATCGATGGAGTGTAATGCAAAGATATATTTTACCCTACTGCATTTTGACTCTCGTGGAATTTTAACTATCTTGTGAGATATTACAGCCAGCTATTCTATATGGTATAGTCCATTCACGGTTACTTACTAATTTTCGAAAGCTCTGCTTAAGTTCTACTGTTAGGTTATTCCTCAACCTCATGCAAACAAAGCTGAACTAAGTTTCAAAAATCACACCTAAAGGACAACGCACCGCATTCGTGCGCACTCAGTTTAATACAATTTTTCAAAAGAACTATTTCTTACTAGGAATTGCCAACACACCTATTTTCTCACTGTTAAGATTAGTATTAATTATAAATATTTAAAAAATATCAATAAAACGGAAAAAAATCCAATGTAACCAATAATAAAGCACTTTTATGTTAACAGAAATATTAAACGCTTATGATACACGACATTAGGAAACAGTCAAACACGTAATACGTTAAGTGATTTTTCATGATTCTCTGGAGGGTAACGCTTGCTTTGTGACCAACGCTGAGAGAAATATTAGTCAGGGTTAACAATATGTTTAAGTAATTGCAAAGAAATGTACGCATAGTTGATGTTAAAACTTACTCGCAGTTTACTGAGCACTTTTTAAAACCAATATCTGAAAAATGTTTGTGCCTAGACCATTTTTTTTTTTTTTTTTTGCAATTTTTAGCACGAAACTTGCCTTGGGTGCTCCCTAGAAAGTTGGCAGTGATCTACGTTTAAGTAACTCCACGTATCATTGTCTTGCTTAAGTAGTTTGAGATGACGGCCAGTGAAATTAGTGTGTCACTTCACCGTTCCATGTGGATGTTATTGATGTAATCGCCAGCAAAATTAAGACGGTCGCCTACCTGGTGCTTGAAATGCGTTGCTGCATTTTCATAATACTTTTTTTTAACGTAACTATTAAATACGTTCCCAATATGTTTACATTCGAAAAGAAAACATTACACAGGCGAGGAATGAATGGTAGGGCATAATTTCAAGGTATCACGCATGCTATCAATATTGTTACAAGATGCCAGAGGGGCGTATCCGATTTGGTGAGGGGAAGAGGTATTAATAAATATAAAATAACTATATTTTATTCTTAGTTTATTCACATTACTGTTATTTACAAAATTAAATTATTTTTCAATGAGTGCAATATTTAATGTCTACCTCAATTCTAATTAAAGTCATTATCAACGTCTCCATAATGGTTACAGTCACTTAATTCACGCTCATTATTATACACGTATTCAGTCTGCCTGTTGCCATCATTCCAAACGTCTGTCACTCAAGCTTCCAGTTCAGTAGTCCCGCCCGTCAGTTTCACTCTTCACTGTGCCGATGCTCGCAGTCCGCAGACTTCACTCCCGCTGGTCGCTCTCGCAGCCACTCGTCGCTTCGCTGGATCGCACAACCTGTCGTTCGAGATCTCACCACCCTCCAAACTCCAGACTCGAAGGTCCGTCACAGCTTAAATAGCTTCGTTGGCCCGATCTATAAATTCCCCCCGCACCCACGAGTCATGCTGGAGAGATACTGGGGCAATGACCAGAACTTTCTTGCATCGATAACCCCACAAATTCAATCCACTCAAAGTCGGGAGCACGAGAGTCCCAGTAGGCTTATCTGGCATACGCGGCGGCTTGCCTTTGTAAATCTCCGCGCGCTCTTCGGGTTAACACTCTGCCCTTGGCACACCGATTCGCTCACTTGAGCGGACAAGGCAAGGGAAGCGATGCAGAGCAGCAAGTATGTAACACTATTATCACTCACTCTCTCTATATCTCTTTCTCTTAATATCTGTTGTATTTTTGTGCTTATTGTTATACACGAGTGCAAACCTTATTTTCATCTATGCTNAAAGCTACAGACTTGGTGCCACCAGTTAAAATCTAATAAGATACACGCAACACTACGAAATCACTGCACGCCAGTTCAGAGCTTTGCGCGTAGTGGCGATGACGCACTTGATGGGCGTGTCAGTCTAGCCCCTATTGCTACTGCGCGTATAATCTTCTAACGCTCAACGCAGGCAAGCTCCTTTAAGTTTATGCGCGGAAGAAATATATAGGGGCCTAGAACAGGCGGGAATAAAAAAAAACGAAGAAGTTCTTTCAAATGTGTTCACTTAACCACAAACAGACTGTACCAAATATTTTATTGACTGAAAAGTTCTTATGAAGAACATAATCTATTTTGGTTTTTCCATGCAAATAAAGAGTTAAATATACGTAATCCTTTTCTTGACGCTACAAAATTTACGTTTGAAGAAATTTTTGTTATAATTAACTGTTTTATATTTCGTCAATATTATTTGAATAAAATCTCGTGTTAAACAAACGTTCTCTCAGCTAAGTTAGCAATTGTTCAGTTCCGTCATAAATGCATGGCTGCCTTGATAGGTAAAACATTTTTAGAAATAATTTCAAAGCCATATCGTTAAAAAGTGCTAACTACGTCACATATTTTCCATAATTTAAATTTTATATGATAAGCAACCGCAAATTTTTATCTAATCCGTTATTCACTTACAATGTATATTTTTGTTAACATAATAATTTTTCGAGAAATTGATTTTTGCCATTTAGAAACAGGTTATGAACAAATTCTCATACGAATAAGCCTTAAATAGTAGATCTACCGCTTTTGTTGTTACTTAGCCTAATTTTTGAATTATTACTCACGTAAGTGTTAAATTAGACTGTAAATAATCAATAAACGAAATCTTTTATAAAGTTGCCGGAGATAACTGCTCTCACAAAATGCCTAAACTTTATGGAACTGTTCTCAATTTCCGGCTTGAAAACTGTACCAGAGGACAATGATTAATTACAGCATATTTACGGTCGCCATTAATTGAAAAACGTATTTTAAACAGTTTGGAAAATTTTTGGAGATAACAATTTCATGAATATTTATAAACGGTCATGAGCACCGTTTGCATACTAAAGTTCTTATCTTATGAGTTTAGTGGCATCGCATTTTAATTATTTTTAGTTTTTAAATTGACTTAATTGCTCGGTCTGACAAGTGAGTGACTTCAAGCTGGAAACCTCGCTGGAGCCTGCTTTTGTCTTCATTTTTTTTTTTTATTGTACCGGTCAGGCCGAACGAAAGCTGAGTTCATCGGTCCAAAATTTGTAGAGAAGTTTGGCTGCAGCGTGCATATTATAGCTAGCTACAGTCCATTAACTGTCACTTCCAACTTTTCTGAGGCNCCACAGTCCATTAACTGTCACTTCCAACTTTTCTGAGGCCATTGCTTAAGTTCTACTTCCAGGATATTTCTCCGTCTCATGCAAACAAAGCTTAACCGAGTCTAAAAAAAATTACACCAAAGGGACAGTGCACCGCGTTCGTACGCACTCAGTGTAATAATATATTGCGTAAGAGCTATTTATTACTAGGCATTACCAACATACCTATTTNAGGCCGAACGAAAGCTGAGTTCATCGGTCCAAAATTTGTAGAGAAGTTTGGCTGCAGCGTGCATATTATAGCTAGCTACAGTCCATTAACTGTCACTTCCAACTTTTCTGAGGCCATGCTTAAGTTCTACTTCCAGGATTTTCCTCCGTCTCATGCAAACAAAGCTTAACCGAGTCTAAAAAAAATTACACCAAAGGGACAGTGCACCACGTTCGTACGCACTCAGTGTAATAATATATTGCGTAAGAGCTATTTATTACTAGGCATTACCAACATACCTATTTTCTGTCTGTTTTCAATCATATGAATTATAAATGAAATATTGTAGTTTATAGATAAAATACAAATAACTTTTCAATTAGACGAAAAACAAACATATCTTGTGTTATTTAATGTTACACAAGTATGAAACGCTTGTGATACATAACATGATTAAAAAACGATCAAACGCGCCGTACACTGTGCATAGGCGTCGCCATGATTTTTGCTAAGGAGGGGCGCAGAGAGAAATATTTTCCTTCTCAAAGAGCAGTTTATAACAGGTTTTACCGCAAAATAAGTGTAACAAACATCCATCACATGTCATGAATAAATAAGTTTATCTTTTACGATATACACTGTAATTTAAAAAAAAAAATTAATGCGAAAACATTCATCTTATTAAAAATCACGAAGAAACAGGAAGAGATCAGTTACTCCTCTTAGCAGATACTGGAAATNGCAAAATAAGTGTAACAAACATCCATCACATGTCATGAATAAATAAGTTTATCTTTTACGATATACACTGTAATTTTTTAAAAAAAATTAATGTGAAAACATTCATCTTATTAAAAATCACGAAGAAACAGGAAGAGATCAGTTACTCCTCTTAGCAGATACTGGAAATTTTGGAGGAACGTGGCTAATAAGCAAGTTATTTGTTATTATAAATTGTTCCGCGCCCATTTAATGTAATTACAAAAATGATTACGATAAACGATTATCGTAACGTATCTCTTGCGTTTCGTGGGAAAGAAGCTTTTTTCCGGGGGGGGGCACGTGCCCCTTCTTGCCCCCTCTCCTGCTGACGCCCATGACAAGGCGTGATTTTCCAAAGTTTTGATTTAAAAAAGTGAGACGAAACCGGGAAGCGCACCGCATTCAGGTTGTGACTACCAGAGACGGATTTCATATTTTTGTTTTGAAGGGGCTGCGCAGATCTTACGGCCCTTCTGAGCCCTCCGAGATATCAAGACACGCCCAGACACATTCACTTCCCCCTTTCAAATCCTCCCAGATTAATTTATACAAGTATCAAACACCAAACAAGAAAGCCACATTAATGAGATTAATAAGGAGCTTACACTTTAAGTCTGCATGTTGTGTATCCATACATTTAAGTGTAGGCAGTTAATTAAAAAACGTAATTAGACGTACATTTTTTGTTGTTCCGGTAGTGGCCTTTTTAATATTCTAAATAGTGGCTTAACCTTACAGCCCCTGAAAATATCGCCCTTAAATCTGTTGAAATAATGTAAAATTCATGTTCATTATACATGTCTTCACAACAAAACAAATACAATATAATCTTAACAGACAAAAAAAATTATACATAGGAAAATTCCAGAAAAATAGCATTTTAGTATCTCTCATATTAAACAATTAATTAAACCAGCGAAGAAGATTAAATATATATAAAACTAAGACTGCAACCGTAAATACCAACTTAACAAAACAGAAGGAAAATAATAGTTTTGTAAGGAGGCAACTGGGTGACGGGACAGGGAAATCAAAGTGTTTTAAATATTTATATAAAAAGGTAGACTACGTGCTACGAAAAAAGAATTCCGTTTATAGAATAATTAAAATATGAATAACGTAAACGTCTTTCTATGGAAGTAGAATATTTTTATAACTCTGCTGCCACTCTGATTTTGCCGCCCTGGGCTGTTGTAACCCCTAAGCCTCACTGTGAATTCACCTCTGGTGTATAAAATCAAGCGAGTTTAAAAGAATGTGTGGCAAATTTCCTCTTACAATGAGAGGTAAAACATAGAAAGAAACGGAGGTGAAATTTTATAAAGCGATGTCAGTTCTGGTACTACCATACGGTTTTGAGAATTGGGCAATTACCACAGACACAGCAAAAAAAAACCGAGTCACCAGAGACGACAATATTACGCTCAGTAGCGGGTGTAACATTTCTAGAAAAAAAATGTATTAAAAATACTGAAATAGAAATGAATACACGCACATACAGATTTTTATGTGCGCGTATATAAAAACACACTGAATATTCTAAATGAAGAAATCTTGGTACAATCACATCGAAAGTATGCATGAAGAAAGAATCCCGAACATGATGCTTCGATACCACCCTCGCGGCCGAAGATCAGCTAGCAACCTATTGGCAATATTACATGATTCACCCTCTCGATGTAAGAACAGACACTAATGATCGAGTCCATGGTCGTGGGACGAAAGCAGAAAGGGCGTCTTTATAAAATGTATGTAGATGGCATTCAAAAATGTATGTAAATAATCTATAAGGATATTACACTGTCAAAGATAATATTTTTAATATTATACCCTATGCAGACGATACTTTGGTATAAGAATAATCTGAATACCACATGCAACGTACTCTAATTTACCTGAAATAGTTTCTGTAAATACTGCGATATTTGTTGTTTCAAGAGGAATGACTAAGGAGCGTAATGCCCTGTCCAATGTAAATCGGTTTGGATACAGTTCTTGCTTTGGCTACGTGGGTGGTCGCATTGCTCACGAAAACTAAAAAGGCACCGAAAAAATAGTGACAGTGTTTCGAAGTGTCTGCAGCAACATCCATAACACATTTAACAATAAGTCATGGCACATGAATTAAACTTCAGAAAAACCTGTCTGTTCGAATACTTGTACGTGGCACTGAAAGTTCGGTACATCCAAAAAAAATATATATAACGTAACATACGAAGTGCAGCAAAGAAGTTTCTTCGAATAACTAGAGCTCGAAACCAAAGTACATGATAAGAACTACAAGTGTAAGGAAAAGAAAAACTATTCAGTTAACAGGTTTCAAAGAATAAAGACGATGAAAACTTCGACTTCCTAAACTAGCTCTTCTTTGTCAACAAGCTGGAAATGATATATGGGTTAACCTAAGAAGATATTGCGAAAAAAGAAGACAGAGAGAGAGAGAGAGAGAGTTCATAAAGACGGAACAGGCTTATACTCTCAAGTCATCCAAGAAGAATAAAATGGCTCTACACTTCTGATCACATCTTACACACGTTGGGCTACGATGGTGTAGAAGTCAGATTACTCCTCCACCAAGATGAACCAGGTTAGATTCCCGGCGGGCTCACCCGGATTTTCGCATGTGGGTGTCGTTGACCGGCGGGTTCTCTCACGGTACTCCCGTTTCCACCAGTCTCGCAAAAAAAAAATCACATTATAAGAGATTTTAATAAAGTCCCGCCGATACAGATCTAATTCCCATAGCGCAGCGCATCGATGGAAACAATGCACGCCCCGGGGCCGCGGTGGCTGAGTGGTTAGCCTGCTCGCCTCCCACCGAGGTGAACCGGGTTGATTGAATCCCCGGCCGGGCCACCCCCGGATTTCCGCAAGTGGGAATCGTGCCGGACGATGCCGCTGGTCGGCGGGTTTTCTCGGGGATCTCCCGTTGCACAATGCACGAGGCGTGCATTGTGCGTAGGGGCGACGAGACGTGAGGCATGCGCCTCTGTCGCCCTTATCGCTCCCTCGTTTCTGTGCCTCGAACGCGCAGAGCAGCTGCAGGTACAACTAAACTCGCGCACACGTGGGAGTGTTTTGCAACAGGTGTCCCCACGTCACGCACCGCGTTTAAGGTAAAGTACGAAGTGATACGGTGAACGGGCTGTTCAGGCCCGGTTCTATGGCCCTGTGCCATTTTCGCACTGAGCAGTGGTATGGTGCGGGGTTCGTTGTTGAAGAAGGGGAGAGGAGGGGTCGTAGGCGTGCCGATGGTTGCG
>NQII01003028.1:244591-285359 GCA_002778355.1 Clitarchus hookeri | reverse complement strand
CTAGAGAGAGGGGAAAGGAGGCTCCAGCACTAGGTCATGTCGTGTGTTTGTTCGCGCGCGTGTGTGTGTGTGTCGATGTGCCTGTCGGAGACGAGGGCCACAGCACGGGGAAACATTCGCAGCTCAGCGGCATGAGATGTATCACAAACGTTTTATACGGGTTTTAACAAGAAAAAAAGTAATGTGTTTTTTTAGTTATATATATATGTTTACTTATATTTTAAGTATAAATTATAATATTTCATTTATAATTTATACGAACAAAAACAGCGAGAAAAGAAATGTGTTGGCAATGCCCGGTAAGAAATAATTTTTACGCAAATTATTGTCACACTGAGTGCGCACGAATGCGGTGCGTTGTCCCTTTGGTGTAATTTTATAGACTCGGTTAATCTCTTTTTTTTTTTTGTGAGGTGGAGGAATATTCTGATAGTAAACATTTAGCAGGTATTCAGAAAAGTTGGAAGTAACCGTGAATTGACTATACAGTTTTAAAATACTTTGTAAGAATGTGACGGTGTGCGTGCTTGCAGCTCGAAAATATATTTATCTGTTGTTTTGTTTCAGGCTAAAAAAAACGTATCAACTGAACCGCGTTGCGCAATATGGCGGGCGCGACGGGTTGAGCTGAAGTCTCGCCACGTGTCGAATAACAGAAAGGAGGAATGCTGAAGGTAAAGGATCCCCTGCGTTTTAGGCTGTTCACGGTGAAATGAGCACTTTTGAAAGCCCTGCTTACGATTTACTTGTATGCACGTTGTGTATTCTTCCGCCTTATGCAAAATTAACATTACAACGGGCTTCAACACTTTGTTCATGCGTCGGTCAAGTGAAACTGTGGAATTGTTAGAAAAGTAAATATTCTATAAATCTGCTTATTTTTGCACTTCGATGAATTAAAAAAAATTGGAATTTACAGAAATAATTTAAGTTATCACAAATGGTTACCTAACACTTTGTATTCGACGTTAAGATATTGAACTACTTTCCGACCAACGTTACCAACGTTACTGTGCGCATGCCACTTAGTGCGCCCGTTAAAATACTATATACAGGTAGGAGCAGTGACTTTTTTCTAAGGTTGATTTCAAAAGTGCTCACTTTATCGTGAACAGCCTTTACGAATATTTTTTAATGTCGAATATTCCTGTCATGATGTGAAAGTGAAGGGGGCGTGGTGTCGAGAGCTGACTGTTCGTGAAGCGTGTGTTGGTGTTGCCGACGACAACCAGTACGCGCGGACAGTGAGCGAGTGAGTGAGTGAAGAGATCGGCTCTTAAAAACGAGTGCTTGAGAGCCGTTGAAGGCGAAGTGAGGCGAGTATGGAGCAGCGGCGGAATGCAAGTTGCGGGGGAAACGGGAGTTCCCGGTGAAAACCCGCCCGACAAGCGGCGTCGTCCGGCGCGATTCCCACCACGTGCGGAGATCCGAGAGCGACGCCACCTTGGTGGGAGGCGAGTAGTCTGACCACTACACCACCGCGGCCCCTGCGACCGCCTTGGAACGGATATAGTATATCGACTTCGCCTTAAGTGTTGGAAACCATTGCTTGCGCGCGTGTGTACAGCACCTCGTTCTCAACATAATTTACTGACAAAAACCTTCAGATACTCATGAATACTATAAAAAGCGACTGCTGCAATGCATTGATTTTTAGCGATAGTATATTCATGATGTTGCTACTTATACGTTTTGACCTGATTACATTATTTAAAATCAGACCAATGCGCTGGGGTCCCAGAGCGGAAACGGCGATGTAACGTTTGCAGAGTGATCAATCCCGACACTATAACTTCGTGACTAATAACACGATTCAGATTAACGTGATCTCGTTCGATCGGGTATACGACTAAGATGCGAACATGACCTTGAGTTGGTGCCGTTTGGGGGTCCGCGGCGACTGACCGCATTTTTGGGAGCGAGCGAACGTTTCCGGTCGGTGTATCCCGCGACTCCGACGTGCTAGCGCGTTGGTTTTGGCGCTAAACGAAACAACTTCTCTACTTATGTCAATTATATGCCATAAAAGCCAAGTTTCCATTTCGTTAAAGGCTGTTCACGATCAAATGAGCACTTTTGAAATCAACCTAAGAAAAAAGTCACTGCTCCTACCTGCGTATATTTCAATGGGGCGCACTGAGTGACAAGCGCCTAGTTAAGTTGGTAACGGTGGATGGAAAATAGTTCCGTGTTTTAACGTCTAATAAAAAGCGTTATGTAACCATTTGTGATAACATAAATTATTTCTTTCTCTTTCGGTTTTTTATTGCACGGAAGTGTAAAAATGAGCAGATTTTTAAAGTATTTACTTTTCTAATAATTTCACAGCTTCACTTGATCGACGTATAAATAAAGTGATGAGGCTCATGGCGATTTTAATTTTACATAAAACGGAAGAACACAACGTGCATACAAGTAGATCTTAAGCAGGGCTTTCAAAAGGGCTCATTTTACCTTGAACAGCTTAACTTATACTTTCGTTTCATCCCCACATCCCAAAGAAAATATTACCTACTAATGCAGACTTTCACGTAAAATCCAATGTCATTTCCCGAACGCAGCCAAACACTGATAGTTACATGTCCATTAAAAATATATATTTTTAAATAACCTTATGAACCTTATTATTTTTTATACCGTCCTACAGCACAGTTTAGATGCTATTGGTGCCGCGGTGGCTGAGCGGTTAGATTAATCGCCTGCCGCTTAGGCGAACCGGGTTCATTCCCCAGCCAGGTCACTCCCGGATTTTCACAAGTGGGAATCGCGTCGGACGATGCCGCTGCTCGGCGGGTTTTCTCGAGGATCTCCCGTTTTCCTCGCCCTTACATTCCGACGCTGCTCCATTCTCACCTCATTTCTTCCTCCTCGCCTCTCAAGACCTCGTTGTTAAGAGCCGCACGTATCTCTGAACTCGACTTAGATGCTATTATTTCATTACATGTAGCCTAATAAATACTATCAACGGTTTTACTCTTCATTGCCAAGTATTCGAGAGCGTTATCATTTCGTGGCTAATTCCATTTCAATTAATACTCAAGCATAGTAATAAAATATGCCTTGGAAGACTACATTGATGTACCGAAATTGAAGAAAAAAAACGGTTGATATTTTATTTCGCTTGTAATTCCTTCATGTCAGCTGTGCTCTTGTTGGTCTGATGATACGGCAACCAACAACTAACAGTAGGAACCTGTCAATGATAAAGATGGTAACTGTGAAAGTAAACGTAGTGGCTAGATGATCCTGTGGTAAAAGGACGTCGGATAATTTACATGGAATTTTTTTAACACCGTACACTCTAGATCATCTGAATCAGTGATAATTTCACTGTTTAAATCAGGTAACAGCACCTGACTTATTCAACAGCCACTTCAGTCACTGTAACTGAAGAATTAGTGGAAAAAAAAAATGTCAGTTTTCATTCACTCATTGATTTGGTGACATTTTCCACTGATTCATCAACTATTTCAGTAGCTGTTTTTCAGAGATATATTTTTTGACTGACGGATCAGTTAAATGACGCGTATCAAATGAAATAACACACAAACTAATAAAACACTATATTTATATTTATATATAAATAAATGTGCGTTTCGTCTTTTATAATACCATTTTACGAGGCAACATGAACATTCAGTCTCTCATTTCGTTTTTTACGTATTTAATTTCGTTTTCCCGTAATCATTATAGTGCTCGGTATGAAGGTTTAAACTCCATTAAATGTGGTGAAGCAAGTGCGTGCATACTTACTATTGGTTTTAACAGTCCTGACATTTCCAATTAAACTAAAGACATAAACAAATGATATAAAAATTAAAAATACATATTTTTGATAACGAATATCTTAATATATGTTTTTCTCCTCCGGCATCAATATTAGCTTGGTAGCTCGATTGGTAACGGTTTAGCAGCGGGCTGCTATGGATTCAAATCCTGCACATTGTGGACTTTATTAATTTATTTTTAATTACGTTAAATTGCACAATGTAAACATAAAATATCGGAAATATGTTTATTTCTCGTAATTATTCACCTAAATTCGATAAAATTATTNTTGCACAATGTAAACATAAAATATCGGAAATATGTTTATTTCTCGTAATTATTCACCTAAATTCGATAAAATTATTCAATTCGTAGCACGCAGTTGGATGTCACTTATTCTATCAGTGAAATTGTTCCACTGAAACAACCAGTAGTTTTCCACTGATTCTAAGTGTAGCCATTTTCACTGATTCGAGTAGTTTAATTTCAATACCAATCAGTGGTTTTCCAGTGATTCGAATTTAGAGTGTATCCTTATCCAGCAGAACCCCAAAAAAATATCTTAATATAGTTAATAAATATGTTTATATCACAATTAATTCTAAATAACCTAGAAAAATATGTTAATAAGACTTTCTTTATTGTAAAAAGAAACAGACATCACACATATATTTTTGTGCCCTTCCAAAGCGTGTGAAGAAACCACTTGATTTCAACTTTTCGGATGTGATCGACAAATCTCAGCATTTCTGTTTTTAGAGATCGCGTTTATTAGCATGAAAAGTGTCCTAGCCACTGTATAAATGGACAGCCACTAATAACCAAAAGTATTGTTAAAAAAATATTATTTAATTTTTATTTCTTCAATTCTTTGTGAGTTATACACAATACTACGAATTTAAAAAGTGTTTACAAAGGCACACACTAAACCAACCAAAAAAATGTTTTATTTTGTAAAATAAGCAATAGGATTTATAATTTATACACGGAAAGTAATAATAAATTATGGATTTAAGGGGCAACCAATATTCTTAAATTTCTCTAAAATCATGGCTTTGTCAGTTAAATACAAAAGCTTTCNTATTCTTAAATTTCTCTAAAATCATGGCTTTGTCCGTTAAATACAAAAGCTTTCGGCTTGGTGTTAAATCAAATGCCTCACTGCTCGTGAAGCGTGGAAACAATTAAAGCACCAAAGTAGCGTGGTAAAACTTGATACTNTCGGCTTGGTGTTAAATCAAATGCCTCACTGCTCGTGAAGCGTGGAAACAATTAAAGCACCAAAGTAGCGTGGTAAACCTTGATACTCCTTAATTAGTTCTCCATCCTTTTCTTTACAAAGTATCAGTTAAAACAATTATGGACGTCTAGTCTTGTGATAATGGCGTGACATTTTTTTAATTAAGTAAGGAACAAGTATGGCCTGCCCACCTGAGTTATGTTCTGTGTCTAAGTACTTCGGGGAAACACCGTGTAACTTAGCATAATGAAGACAGTAAATTTGTGGAGTAGTCTAACAAACCACAACGGCGAGGGACATATTGAATGAATTTCTGCCTTAGATCAATAGCACTCGCAATTAAGAATAGGGGAAGGTTGCCGATTTCGTGCCGCCTCCTTATTCGCACCACCTCTGTATTTCACGAATGGTCAATACTACTGCGCTGATGTGGCTACAAGTTGAACCTTTTGTTGTTCCCGACCATTACAAAGCAGAGCATGACTGTGGTACCACGCCTCGCATTGTTATTGTAGTTACTGTTTATTTGCACCTCTAGATGTAGTTTCAGAGCTGGAGCTGTAAGCCTGAAACAGGAAAGTAATTGTTGTTTAAGTGTATTTATTATTCTGAACTCGTTAACAGTTGACAATATACAGTATACAGTTTNGGAGGGGGCTCAACGTACTGTTACACTGACAAGCATTCCGTGCAAATGTTTTTTTATGCCGCAGAGGATAGACGGAGGAAGACGATTAGCAAAGCAGATAATAAATCTACTAAAGAAAGGGAAGTTCTGCTTTTGCAAAGAAACATTTAAAAAGAACAACAATGAATGACAGCAATGCACCTTCTACTTCGCATGACTCCAGTGTAACCATAGAGCTCATGCAAGATTATTGGTTTTGTTCATTGTGCGAGGAAATTGTTGTAGAAGACATGGCGCGATGTTTGCAGTGTCACGCTTGGGCGCATGAAACCTGCGCAGGCGTTAAATCAAGCCGTACGGATTTTGTGTGGCATGTAAATGAAATACACATTTTTTTTATTTAGGGAGTAATATGTACTAGGTAATATAAACATTAAGCATCGTCATATGTCGTTTTTAACGTGGATATAATTAAGTATTGGCATATTTTTGTTGTAGCGCTACAACTTACGACAAGGGTGGGACGATTTCGGATACTGGTTTCCTATATCATTATTTCAGCTAACTAGACATGTTTACGTAAATATGTATGCACAAATGTAAGNTTCGGATACTGGTTTCCTATATCATTATTTCAGCTAACTAGACATGTTTACGTAAATATGTATGCACAAATGTAAGGTGTTTTGTACTAAATCAATATTCGAGCAGTACAGTGAAGAATGACCCACATAAATGCAATAATGTAACAACTGTTACGGTTTTAGGCAACCTTCTCCTATGCTGGTCAAAACGGGACGTGCTTGAAGCTGGTATTTACTAATGATGAAAAAGCCGACGTGTTCATGGTGTATGGCGAATGTGGGAAGAATGCTGCTCGTTCTTGTAATGTGTACGCTGAACGATATCCCAATAGGCGTCAACCGTCTCGACAATTAGAACCGCTTTAACCAATTACGGGAAACTTGAAGTGTTAACACTTCTAAAACTTAACAGAAACAAACGAGTGACCGGAGAAGAGAGCGAAATTAATGTTCTAACTGCTGTTGATGTACACCTGCAAGTTATCTCCCGTGCAATCGCAAGAGGGAGTGGCATGAGTCAGACANTAGAACCGCTTTAACCAATTACGGGAAACTTGAAGTGTTAACACTTCTAAAACTTAACAGAAACAAACGAGTGACCGGAGAAGAGAGCGAAATTAATGTTCTAACTGCTGTTGATGTACACCTGCAAGTTATCTCCCGTGCAATCGCAAGAGGGAGTGGCATGAGTCAGACAAGTGTACTACGCATTCTTCACTATGATGTGACGACACTCGCAACACTTGCGCACTCGCAACACAACGTACAACAACATACAATAACCTACACAATGTGTGAGGTGTGGCACAAAGACGTAATGCAAAACAATAATAGACAGGGAGAGAAAGGGATTCTGCAAACTTATGTGTATAAGAGTCAGACGTTGCGACATCTGCAGTAAGTGTAGCGGGTTTTCTGGGTAGAGTGTAAATCCTAGCTGCGCAGTCANGGGTAGACCGCCGGCAGGCTTCGCTAGCGCGTGTGTTCTGACGGCCAAAAATGCCTGGACGCGGGGAGCGTCAAATGTAACAACTGTTACGGTTTTAGGCAACCTTCTCCTATGCTGGTCAAAACGGGACGAGCTTGAAGATGGTATTTACTAATGATGAAAAAGCCGACGTGTTCATGGTGTATGGCGAATGTGGGAAGAATGCTGCTCGTTCTTGTAATTTGTACGCTGAACGATATCCCAATAGGCGTCAACCGTCTCGACAATTAGAACCGCTTTAACCAATTACGGGAAACTTGAAGTGTTAACACCTCTAAAACTTAACAGAAACAAACGAGTGACCGGAGAAGAGAGCGAAATTAATGTTCTAGCTGCTGTTGATGTACACCTGCAAGTTATCTCCCGTGCAATCGCAAGAGGGAGTGGCATGAGTCAGACACGTGTACTACGCATTCTGCACTATAATGTAACGACACTCGCAACACTTGCGCACTCACAACACAACTTACAACATACAACAATAACCTACACAATGTGTGAGGTGTGGCACAAAGACGTAATGCAAAACAATAATAGACAGGGAGAGAAAGGGATTCTGCAAACTTATGTGTATACGAGTCAGACGTTGCGACATCTGCAGTAAGTGTAGCGGGTTTTCTGGGTAGAGTGTAAATCCTAGCTGCGCAGTCACGACTGTCCAAACTTGAGTAAGAGATTAGTGTGCTTACTGAAAACCATAATCATTGCCCCATTTAACTCCTTGGTAACACAAAAACAGTGCGAAAACTGGAAGTTAACTTCACTGTAGTGACGCTTGAAGGCAGTCTTGACGAGTTACTTTGCCCGGCCCCGTCCAGACTGTAAGTAGGAATACACACACACTTGATCTTACCAATCTAAATTAACGGGTACCGTTTGTACACTCAGCAACACTGCAGTCTGGTAGCAAAATGCTTGTGGGCAGGACGAACACAAATAGGAACACTAGGAGAAAACTTTCTACTACTACTGAATGACAACGATGGGCGACTACATTAAAAAAATATCCGGAGGTTTAATTGTGCTCAAATTAATTAAATTTTTCCAGAAAAACTAAATACTTTATCCAGATGGCATTACAAATTAGCTAATTAACTGTGGCTCCGAAAATATTGACAACATAATTGAAATATTATGCTTTGAAAAAGTAGTTCCCTCGTGATGGTAAACAATTAAAATACTTGAAATGTTAAAAAATCACGCCAAAAATCTTTAATATTTCTTCCAAAAATAATAACTTTAAATAAAGATTTTGACAATAGCTAGCGGAAGAGCAAGGATTCAGTTCAGGTTTGCCGTAGTAAATGTAGGAAAAAGTCGCGTACGCAAGAAAAACAACATGGTGGCGTGAGAACAAGTTCTAGAAAGTTGCATTAACGGTGTTGTGTTAAAAACTTGACTTGGAATCTTGCATAAAACGCCTCGCGTCTTCGTCTTTATTAAACGGTCTGCAATTGCAAAGGTGCGAACCTATGAAAATCTAAATTCAAAACCTAGTGCACAGCCCACCCGGGCTGGCTGCCTGACGTCGCGTAACAAGATGTCTGTCCTCTTTCTCGATAATTTAACTTAAGAACGTTCTTTAAAACCTGACCAATCACGACGATTACAATTCAAAATCATCTGCACTGCCACTTAAAACAGCCCCGACGATCAAAAATGCAGAGAGTCATTTGGCCTTGCAAGTACACGCGCACACTGTAAAATCAGAAAGACATATGAATATGCGGCCAAATAAAAATACTGTAAAAACAAAATAAATATTGAGGACTTTGTTCCAAAACACATAAATATCTCTTGCCACAAAAACTAAATAAATAATGAGAAAAAATAATAATATTGAGCATGTAAAACATATTAATTACGTGTTAATAATTATTAATTCTTCTAGCTGAAGAAAGCGTGTGTTACAGCACCGTGATTAAATTCCACCCGTATCATGTCTCTCTCCATCAAGAGCTACATGGGAACGATTTTGAGAATCTTGTTAACTTTTTAAATGGGCATTAAGACATGACACCCCAGATTTGTCATGTATCTTGTTTAGTGATGAAGCAACATTTACAAGTCATATCCAAGTCAACCTCAGAAACACGCACTATTTATTAATAAACATTCCCCATTGGCTTCGCCAAGTGGAGCATCAGTGTCCATGAAATGTGTGGTGAGGAATAGTGAACCATCGTATCATAGGGCCCTTTTTTCCGTTGAAGGAACACTGGACTCCCAAAAGTATGTCAATCTTCTAACAGATGAATTTCAACAGGTGTTATAAGACCTTCCACTGCAGATTAGGAGCATCTTGTGCTATATGCATGATGGTTGCCCAGCGCATAGTGCAAGACGTACTACAACTTTTCTTCACCGATTGTTTCAAAATCGTTGGATTGGATGAAGGGGTTCTGTATGTTGGCCTGCTCGTTCACGAGACCTGACCATTTTAGATTTTTTTTTCTGTGAGGAACGCTAAAAGACACTGCATACAAGGATATTCCGACTACACCAGAACATATGAAACAACGTATTACAGCTGCTTGTTCTGAAACTTCTGCTGAAACGCTACAACAGGTAAAGCAATTTTTACATGGCAGACTGGAAGCTTGTATTGTAACTGGTGGTCTTCATTTTGAACACAGCCTGTGAAGGACAGTTTTCTCTTTCATCTTCAGAATGTACAGAATTTGTTTATTTACTTTTGGATTTCCTAAGAGAGTGTTGATATAAGGTACAGTAAAATCACATAAATTTACAAGATGTAACATGTGTTTTCTTGCACGTTCAACAATGAATGAGAGTTAAACCACTCTTGCACGAAGGCATGCAACTGATAAGAAAATTCCATAGATAACATGTAAGACAAAGATATAAGTCGTAGCAGAAAGATAACACAAGCATTATCTCAAGATCATGGACTTAGAAAATTTTCGCAGCTGTTATCTCTTATACATTGCTAATCGCGGCACCGCACATTATACATGCCGCAGATGATTGAGGTTATGTTACAGCAAAATGAGAACCACTGAACCGATTTACGTCAAACAAACTTTATTGTCATTCGTGCATTATACATAAGCTCTACATGACCAAGAACTTTCAAGTTTCCAGTTGTACCAATTAACTTCCTATAACCATATTTCATCTCCAAGTTCAAACTTCACCTTCTTACGAGAAAACAGAACAGGTGACGAATAAATACTAATTATAGCAGTCTGATTAACAACACCTTCATGTACTGGCACTGTCTCCCAACAAATTATATCACGTGGATCCATTTCAGCCAAATTGGTAAACGTCAGGTTACCAGCATTATGACGCTTATGGAAAAAACAAAACTCCAAAAGTCCACTTTCTGCTTTAGCTGTTATACCCTGAAGACCAAATCTGTAAATATTAGTCAAATGAGTATAACTCTCTTCTACACTGACGACCTTGCGACATCATGTATCATCGTCCTTATATACATAATAGCTGTCAATTAGAATCGCTGTTGATAAGGAAATGATTATCCACATAAAAAGCATCGTAATATTCTATGTTTGAATTATGATGTTGATAAGGATGATGATATGTAGTGTCGCAAGGTCGTTAGTGTAGAGGAGTTATATTATTTTTGACCGAAATCGGTTCAGTGATTCTCATTTTGCTGTGACATAACCTCAACACCAGTGGCACGTATAAAACGCTTGCTATCTCTTTTGTGCAGATTATCTATGGATTCCTCTTATCAGTTGCATGCCTTCGTGCAAGAGTGTTGTAACTCTCCTGCATTGTTGAACTTGCGCTCTCAGGTTAAACGAAGCAGACAACTTTAGGTACTTAAAATTGTCATATTACGATATAATTTAAATTACTTGCACTAGAATCCTGTAAAAGTCACCATTGNCTTTAGGTACTTAAAATTGTCATATTACGATATAATTTAAATTACTTGCACTAGAATCCTGTAAAAGTCACCATTGGCATTTTAATTTCCTCGGGCTTTTCTCATGCTTTTTAACTGCCACCTCATTCACAAGTAGACTGCAGATTGAAATGTGTTCTGAGTAGGACGGGAAGTTGTGTAAACTCAGGGGTCCAGGAATCTCGTCCGCTCGGCGTGCTAAGGCAAGTCGCCGAGGCCTGTCGCTTTCTCTCTCTCTGTCTCCATCTCCCTCTCTCTCTCTTTCTCTCTCTCTCTAAATCACGTCCTCCTGTCCCCTGAGGTCACACGTGACCTCTGCCGACCCCCGTGGCACGGCANCTGTAGGTACTTAAAATTGTCATATTACGATATAATTTAAATTACTTGCACTAGAATCCTGTAAAAGTCACCATTGACATTTTAATTTCCTCGGGCTTTTCTCGTGCTTTTTAACTGCCACCTCATTCACAAGTAGACTGCAGATTGAAATGTGTTCTGAGTAGGGCGGGAAGTTGTGTAAACTCAGGGGTCCAGGAATCTCGTCCGCTCGGCGTGCTAAGGCAAGTCGCCGAGGCCTGTCGCTTTCTCTCTCTCTCTCTGTCTCCATCTCCTTCTCTCTCTCTTTCNTTTAACTGCCACCTCATTCACAAGTAGACTGCAGATTGAAATGTGTTCTGAGTAGGGCGGGAAGTTGTGTAAACTCAGGGGTCCAGGAATCTCGTCCGCTCGGCGTGCTAAGGCAAGTCGCCGAGGCCTGTCGCTTTCTCTCTCTCTCTCTGTCTCCATCTCCTTCTCTCTCTCTTTCTCTCTCTCTCTCTAAATCACGTCCTCCTGTCCCCTGAGGTCACACGTGACCTCTGCCGACCCCCGTGGCACGGCAGGAGAGTGCGAGGAGCAGGGTGGGTGAATTTTCCTCATACCAGCAACATGGTCGCAGAATAGCCGCGTGTACAGAGCGGAACTGTCGTGGAATCTTTCCGCGAAATTCAGATGCGGGAAGCATTGGAGGACGTTTTGTTATACAAATTTTATATTTGGTGATGAAGCAACATTCTATTTATAAGGAAAGGTTAATAATCATAACGTGAGGGTGTGGTACAGTGAAACGCCTCGTTCCATTGCACAGCTTGAACGGAATTCACGAAATGTGAATGTTTTCTTTGCGATATCACAGACACAGCTTTATGGACCATTTGTCTTTTTGTGAGAATACTGTAACATGTAACTTTTATCTGGGTACGTTACAGTTGTGGTTGTTTCCACAGCTGAACACTGACTCTGGGAATTTCGTCTTCAAACAAGACGGGCGTTCCCCACCCTCAATTGTAACATCAATGTCCTTCACTACCTAAAAGATGGACTTCCGCACCGCTCGGTTGGGTGTGTTGGTCAGGATGACGTAACTCTATTAGCATCGGCCCCCAAGTCACCTGATCTGACACCATGTGACATCTCCTTCTGGGAGTATGTTAAGTATTGTGTTCATGTCCCACCACAGCCTACAACACTGGCTGAGATAAAGGAACGCATCAATGCTGCTGTGATATCCATTGATGGTGAAACGCTACAGAAGGACGGGCAGAACTTGACTATCCCTTGGACGTGTGCCACGTGACCAAGGCAGGACACATAAGACATTTGTAGGGCGTGAGAGAAACTTGGTGAGTTTCCGCTTCTTTTCATACATCGATGTTTATTGCCAGTGTAGTGCTCTTGAAAATAAATCACTTTGAAACCAGATTAATCATTTACAGTATTCCTGCATTTTCCGAGCCTCGGCTTTCTGTTCATCGCCTGCTACCCCAGTGAGAAGCCGGTTTTACCCCACCCCAGGGAGCACGAGATCTTGTCCTTTTTTCCTTGCAGGTCTGTTATTGGCTCAGAGTTCACGTGGGCCTGTCTGATAAACTATGATCCAATTGTAGGCATAACAGAAATACACATGTGTTTGAAGACTAGCTTTTCCGAGAATTAATTCGCGAAAGTTTCCGTTCTCTACTTATGGGAGAGTTTGGCATAGACTTAACTTCGCCGGTTTGTGTACTGATGTTGCAAAGAGGCCGCTTTTAAGCTGGCGGTAAATTGAAAAATTATCTCTGTTTGTGTGTCAAATTTTGTGCTAGGACCGAATTGTGATATATATTGACTCGCGCCAAAATGTTACGTATTAACTTTATTTTCAAACTAATGTGCGCACTCTCCAATGGTGTTTATTGTAAACAGTAAAAGTACAGTAACTGTTGCCTTTGACATTGATCTTTCATAAACACACTTATGATAGTAAAAACAGTTATGGATTTATGGGAGAAATAAAGATTGTTGTCATCAAAAGGAATTTTGCGATTCTGTTGCCACATTAAAATAAAGTAACTGTGTTAGTAGATAAGTTTGGTATTTCTTGGTCCAATGTAAGTGGAGCGTGAAGCACGTGAATGACCTCGGGTGGTGGCCATTTTGTGACGTCGAAAACGTTAAAATACACTATCTGAAATGACTAAAACAAACACCAAGGAACAAAAATAGTCGCATTTATAAGGTAAACAGCAAATAGACTAAGATACTTTTTTTTTTTTTGTAATTTATTCAGATTTATTGTAATTACACAACGTTTTAAAAAAAAATAGTTTTCTAGGAAGTTGAATTCTTGAATGATATAAATAATCCCTAATTGGTAAATACTGATTTGTCTGTCCTTGATAGGGAAAACAATACATATTATTGTTAACGATGTGCGGGATGTTTCACATCAAGTATAATATACACCGTACAGAACAGAAAACAGCTTTCAGTAAGTCAAGTCTGTCGTGTGAGAGACCTCATTCGCTGTTGAGACTATGTTTCCGAATGTCATAAAAAAAAGTCGCTGCCAGTAACATCGAACACTAAAACACATTTTCATTTTTCCCCGATATACTAGTACAGTCATGNAAAAAAAAGTCGCTGCCAGTAACATCGAACACTAAAACACATTTTCATTTTTCCCCGATATACTAGTACAGTCATGAACGAAAATTTTGTCCGTTACAACGCCCAAACTATTTATTTATCTGTGGCTTTAAACATAGGGTTGCCAGATGTAAAAATTTACCCAGAACAATTCCGATTTTGCTCATTTTTCTCAGCTTACGGTTCTTATCTGTAACAGTATGCTCTATGTTCCGATTTTGAAGATCAAGTGCACAACCTAACAAAAATTAATTCGATTTAAAATGAGTGATCGTAACATATTTTGAAGAAATGTGTATTCTTTTCAAACTACACTCTTGGTATACAAGTAATTCGATATTAACAGTCCCAAAAGACAGAACAGAAAAAGTATTTTCATGAACAAAAATCGAATATAATCTACAAATATTCTCAAAATTGAATACATCTACAATTTGGCCCTGTTAAGTGCATGTTTTTGTATGAATTAAAGTTTGGTTTATTAAATGTTCCTCTGTTGAACATGTATAAGACCTTTGTGAATTTCGGATGAGTCTAAAAATCAATTTTGCCATCACATGCACTAATTTTCCTTTCCGAATATCTGGCAACCTCACAAGGCGAATATTTGGCCGTTTTTACTCGCGTATTTCACACAGCGTTAGTACTCACTGACTGACAAAAAATAACGCCCAGAATTACTGAATATAGAGTATCACCACCACGCCCATGCAACTTCAGTGGCCGAAATAGCTTAAGCTCTATTTTAGAACGGGCTTCCGGGTTCGAACCTCGCGTAAGCCATAGAGTAGGAAAATTTTGCAGTGTAATTAATTTTTCTGTGACTTAGTTTTTAATATTTGTATATTCCAGGAAACATTAAGGTTTTGAATTTGTGAAGTGATTATGCAAAAAAAAACTATGCATGAAAACATTTTAAAAAAAATACATTAATGTAATGTATGAATTCCGTTAGCTGCAAATATATAATTTTATTAATTGTTTGCTCCTCGACACTCATTTAAGAGTGCGTAGGGCATAAATAGTCGTGAAACGTGTTCGATGTAGTATAGTATATCAATATAGGAAAATTTAAAAAATTGCAATACCAGGTAACGTTTTTTACCATCTTTGTGAGGAAATATTTTGGCAGTGTGCGTTTCTGTTGAGCCTCCCTTTGCATCGTAAATCTTTACCACGGGGTACTTAAAAATGCAGAGGAGTATTGCAAACTCAGCGTAGCCAAATGATGGCCCGCTGTAAGATATCCTCACTCTCCGCGTCTCCACCGCGCGTGTTACTTCTCGGATCGGGAGCTGAGTGGCCAGTGTCCTGGAACCGAGATGATGATTTTCGATTGGCGTTAACCAGAATATCTGGGATGACTCTTATCCTCTTCTGCTTCCAGTAAAAACGAAAAAATGCCAGAACCAGTTTGATGCACGGTTTCTGAGAAAACGGAAGGTAGAATTTTTTCTACCCTGGTTTACACGCACGCATCAGCCGTTCAAATTTAAAACGTTATGCATTTTATACACGGTATGAANGTACGGTTTCTGAGAAAACGGAAGGTAGAATTTTTTTCTACCCTGGTTTACACGCACGCATCAGCCGTTCAAATTTAAAACGTTATGCATTTTATACACGGTATGAAGACTTTGAATCAACGTTGCCAGTTAATTGGTTGTCAGTTTAGTTAACTGAGAAATTTTCGTATCAACATTTTAAATAAATTTCCTTACTCGTACCTTCGTGCGTGTGTGTATGAATGCGTGAAAGTTTTTCTATGCCTTAAATTCTTATAGCAGAGTAATATCTGAACTGGTAACCAATTAATTCAGCTTCATTTTAATTTTCTTCGCATTACAGCAGTACTTGATATAATAGTGACATATAAATGTGTCTGTAAGTTACACCGTATCATCTGATTGATACGCAGATATTATCTTGAAGTCAACAGCAATGCAATTTTTTTTACAGCGTTAAGTATATAGCAAAAGGAAAAATAATGAACCTAAGCAGGGCTTTCAAATTTTTCAGCTCTTCGTTAATCAGCTTATGAATGCTATCTGAGTGATGATTAGAAATGTATTTTTAATGTAAAAGTGAAAGTACTTCCTCCTAAAATCACACAGTCTTACAGTATTTACATTTAGCATTAGTACTGTTGCTACAAAGGGACAACGCGATGAAAGAAATTGGCGAAGGGCGAAGAAATTAACTCTTACGTGTATTAAAAACAATTGCATGCAATCTGTTTTGTACTCAAACGCTGTATCCGTATTTATATCAAACACTTACAAGCAATTGTTACAAATGTACTCATCAACGTCATTATAGTTTGTTGGCTGTAATCTAGCGTGGTATATATTCCACAAGTTAGAAATGCTCGGCATATGAACATTTCTCCCCATCAGATAAGANGCTGTAATCTAGCGTGGTATATATTCCACAAGTTAGAAATGCTCGGCATATGAACATTTCTCCCCATCAGATAAGAATAAACTTCGGTATCTGAAAAATATTAATAACATTTTGATAGTTTAAATTATTATTAATTTGTCAAAATTTTTGACAGTAGCCAGCACTTAACTCAAATATATCATGCAAAATATTTCAATCGATAAAACATTTCATTTNTAAAATTTTTGACAGTAGCCAGCACTTAACTCAAATATATCATGCAAAATATTTCAATCGATAAAACATTTCATTTAAAATTGTAAAACTAATAAAAAGTTTCTTGAAATTATAAATTTAAGCGTACACCCTATTTTGGTTAAATGTGTCGTGTAGTTATATTTTCTTAGATTCCTATTTACACCTGTTATTTAAAAATGTTGTAACATTGCTGTTGAAAACCTCTAATACTTTCTAAAGTCTCATATGAAAGTCTACACTAACTTGGGAAATATTGTTTGGCTAAAAACTGTAGCTTGTAAAACGTGATTTTATTTTATGAAATATTATTTTGTCAATTTATGGCACGTAAAAGATTTTGAAGAAATAGATAATTCAACTTACTCCTCTTTATTGATTTTCATAAAATTAAGTTATTGATATTTTTATAACAAATTATCTAAAATTAAAATTTTAAAATTTTATTTGCATTCTTTAATNTAAAATTAAGTTATTGATATTTTTATAACAAATTATCTAAAATTAAAATTTTAAAATTTTATTTGCATTCTTTAATGCGGTATGTCATAACTACTACCGTAATTCAGAAAATATGCACAAATAGGCCACAAATATTTGTTAGTTTTAAGTGAATTAAATATTACTCAGAGTTTTTTAAAAAAAGTTTTAACACTTCAACAAATTTTGACGGAATTTATTTCTACACAGTTGTCTATGAAGAAATTTTACAGCTGAGACTTTTGTCATATTTCAAAGGAAAACTGATCAGAAAGAATTTTATTAGAAAGTCATATTCATACTTTGTAACATATATATCGATTTCTTCTAGAAGTTATTAAAGATAAGTCAAGATATCGTGAAACATTCAGCGTGGCTTTCTTTACAATCACGATTTAGGTTTCTCATAACCATTTTTTTTATATTTTAAATTTTGCCAGAAGAATAATCTTTGTGTAAAAAGACAATCCGATAAGATTTTTTCATCAATTAATGCAAATGGTTTCGAAAAGAACGATAATTACACATGGCCTCGCTAGTGAAAGTAATCAGGAATACATACTGCACTGGTATGCTATGGTATGGTANGTAATTCAGAAAATATGCACAAATAGGCCACAAATATTTGTTAGTTTTAAGTGAATTAAATATTACTCAGAGTTTTTTAAAAAAAGTTTTAACACTTCAACAAATTTTGACGGAATTTATTTCTACACAGTTGTCTATGAAGAAATTTTACAGCTGAGACTTTTGTCATATTTCAAAGGAAAAACTGATCAGAAAGAATTTTATTAGAAAGTCATATTCATACTTTGTAACATATATATCGATTTCTTCTAGAAGTTATTAAAGATAAGTCAAGATATCGTGAAACATTCAGCGTGGCTTTCTTTACAATCAGGATTTAGGTTTCTCATAACCATTTTTTTATATTTTAAATTTTGCCAGAAGAATAATCTTTGTGTAAAATGACAATCCGATAAGCTTTTTTCATCAATTAATGCAAATGGTTTCGAAAAGAACGATAATTACACATGGCCTCGCTAGTGAAAGTAATCAGGAATACATACTGCACTGGTATGCTATAGTATGGTAGGATTTGATCTAACACTCATTAAATTTTAACTCTTCGAGCCACAAAGCACCCATATAAAAGCTATTAAAATTATTATGCAAAAATCTACGGCAAATTTAAATAATATGTGGTTTTGTTGTATCTGGCCTCGTTCTGTTTCACGTGCAAAACAACCGAAAGTCTTTCAAGGAATATTTTAAAGCATTTAGTTTCAGCGGAAAATTATTTCTAATGTTACAGAATAACACGTGGAATTTATTTTGCAATAGAATTTACGATTTATGTTTTTAATATATTTACTGTTTTATCTTAACATTCAAAGTTAAAATTTCTAGAAGTTACATGCAACCTATTTTCTGAAAAATATAGTTTTGAACCCATTCATGTGGTTGGAAAGGAACTTTATAAGCTGAAAGCAGGCAGTGTGCTTAAAAAAATGTCGAAGTACTTTCACGTTTTAAACCAATTTAAGTCAGTATTGTCCACAAGTGGTTTCGTTTGCTTTTAATTTTGAAAACAATATTATTTTCTGTTTAAAAATTATGAAGTGAAAAAATAAATAAAATCTTTGGACTACTAGCACGCAGAGATACTGTCATTTTTATGCTTTAAAGTGGAATATAATAGTGACATTAAATCTGTGCTNCGTGCAAAACAACCGAAAGTCTTTCAAGGAATATTTTAAAGCATTTAGTTTCAGCGGAAAATTATTTCTAATGTTACAGAATAACACGTGGAATTTATTTTGCAATAGAATTTACGATTTATGTTTTTAATATATTTACTGTTTTATCTTAACATTCAAAGTTAAAATTTCTAGAAGTTACATGCAACCTATTTTCTGAAAAATATAGTTTTGAACCCATTCATGTGGTTGGAAAGGAACTTTATAAGCTGAAAGCAGGCAGTGTGCTTAAAAAAATGTCGAAGTACTTTCACGTTTTAAACCAATTTAAGTCAGTATTGTCCACGAGTGGTTTCGTTTGCTTTTAATTTTGAAAACAATATTATTTTCTGTTTAAAAATTATGAAGTGAAAAAATAAATAAAATCTTTGGACTACTAGCACGCAGAGATACTGTCATTTTTATGCTTGAAAGTGGAATATAATAGTGACATTAAATCTGTGCTTAGAAGCGAGAATAAACCTACTAAAGTTTTTATTTTATGGCACGTTATAAGAAAATATTCATTAATAAGTCACAGATGTCACGAATGAAAGAGAAGGAAGGCAATTTTTGACCTTACCTTTTTAATTCAGCAGGAAATTTATTTGGTATTAAGACTATCTGTTATTTCATTACAGTTGTTAAAAATGGGCGTGAAAACGTGGAGTAAAGATGTTTGGGTGGCTCTTAACATCGAAGTCTTGAAAGGGCATAAAAACATTGGGCTATTCGAAGACGGTTTTCAGATCAATAGATCAACTGGAAACTTCTTAAAACCAATACAGAGACACAGCAGACAAAAATATACTCAAAACGAAAAATTATTTGTTTGTTTAAAATTTGAAGAAATAATTTTTACTATGTTATGTGTTGAAATTTGTAAAAATTAAATAATTGAATTATTTTGTTGTTAGTCAAATATTTTTATTTCGCCAAAATATTAAAGTTTTAAATATTGAATCTGCTTATGCCATAAACAATTTAATGTGTGTTTAGGTTGAGGATCGCCTGGTGGAAAAATTCCATAAAAAAATTTTGCAAAGCATTTCCTGACTAAAACGTAGTCATTTTAAATAATAGTATTTTTACAGGCTTAATTAAGTGCTTAAGAATATATGGATCAATTGAATGATGATGTTAAAACAACGGCGTGACCACATATATTATTATCACCATTCCAAACTTGACTTAAAACAATACACCTAGGCTGAAATATTTTTTTACGAGTATATTATTCATAGCACGCTGGAAAAACAAAAAAGTACTTGCATAACAAAAATATTTGTAATTTAACTGCACAGTGTTAATAGGTATTTCATAGACGATAATTAATTTTTTTTACTCCGGCCTTGTAGTGAAATAGGTAACTTGCGATCTTCAGTTAAACCATTAATTCAATAATTTGTACCACTTCATGTATTTGGTTTGATTTATCATAGATCCCTAGGACTTATTTAGGCTTCAGTTTTATTGTTCGGTATGTTTCGAGGCGTTTGTAAGATATGAATACGTAGCGCTATTTTTCCTTATCCTTTGCCAACATTACTTTATTTAATTTAGTGTTTACTTCTGATTACAAGCAGTTACAGACAGGGATTTTTCGTCTCAAAGGTTGGCCCCGATAAAGTGATCAATTAAGAGGCCGTGAAACATAAACTGATGTTAAAATTGTTAATTGAATTTCATAGATTTGTAGAAAGCAATATAGAAAAATAAAAAAATGGTAACCCTAAATAACATTTGTTGCCAACTTTTCAAGCAAAAATATTGCGCCGCAATAAATTGTTTAAAATTACGGCGTCAGAAAAATACCTAATCAGTAATGCTTTGTTAGAGCTAAATATGTGCTCACGACTTTGGCAAGAACTGTTTTGTAGTATAGCCCTTTCTTAATTTGTGTATATTAGTTCCCAAAAAAAACTCTACAAATTTCACTTAACGTGTTTTGCCTTCGCTTACGAGCCAGCAGTGTTGGCGGCCGTGTCGCAGCAGGAAGCGCGGGTAAGCGGGGGCTGCCGTGTTAACCGTGGTCAGCGCGGTATGTGGGAATCGAGGAAATGCCCTTCAGAAGGTGCGTGAGTGCGTGCGTGCGAGGCTGCAGGGGTGGGGAGGGGGCGGCGGTAATTCAAGTCTCGTCCAGGCATGTCGATAGCCGGAGTGGCCGGTCTGGGTGGATGAGGTGGGGTTTTACGAGGAGGGGAGAGGAAGGGAAGTCTAACACCCGCAATTATAAACACGAGTTACATGTTATAGCTCCATATGCGGCTACCACGCCGGGGAGACCCGAGGTGCGGTGGCCGTGTGCTCGTAGGCTGTGGACCTGTGTCGCTGCGCCGACGATGCCTCGCCATGCACCGCTGCGAGCGAATCTGTTTCGAACTTTGTTATTTCCTTGTTTGGGTATGTACGTCGTCCAGCAGATTTATTTATTTATTCACGACTTGTTTCATGCAAGTGGCGAAGTTAATTCATAACCACCTTGTCTTACACTTAACCACTGAAATAATTTAAAAAAAAAAACACACTAATAAAATCAAAGAAAACACACACAGATAGCAAAATCACGAAGTTATGAAACTAAAAGTACAATAAGGATTTCAATAAAACAAAAGACAACACACCGACAGCAATATTACTAAATTATGAAAATAAGCAAAACACAATAAATTTNTAAAAAAAAAAAACACACTAATAAAATCAAAGAAAACACACACAGATAGCAAAATCACGAAGTTATGAAACTAAAAGTACAATAAGAATTTCAATAAAACAAAAGACAACACACCGACAGCAATATTACTAAATTATGAAAATAAGCAAAACACAATAAATTTAAATGACACTAAGTAGCATATTAAGTAAGTAGTCATAATTTATAGTAACGATTCATAATACCTACGAATTATCAACTATAAGATACAGTAGTTAAATACTGAATATTAATACAAAATAATGCAATAAAAAGGGAAGGGAACATCCCAGATAAAGTAGACTAAAACAAAACGAATCAATTAAAAAAAAAATTATTATCACAGAAATAAACACGCAAATTAATGCATGGCGGAAATTATGAATTACATGTCAGGCCAACCCAAAAGTAGCGTATACACTAAGTAAAGCTGAAAAATTACTAATAATATTATTGCAGAATCCAAAGAGGTATAATTATTATTATCTAACAATAATGCACAGTACAAAAACATAAAGAGAGGAAAGGCAATAAAAACTAAAGCTAAAAAACATTAAAAAATCGCAGTCACACACTTAAAAAAAAACACGCGCACACAGGCACACACACAAGCACATATGAGCACACACATAAACACACATACACCAGCTATTGAGGAAAAAACACACGAAGGACATCCGTTGTTCACTTAGAACTGCATTTCGGAAGATTTTCTTAAACAGATTTTTTTCAACATTAGTGTAGACTTACGTCGACGGATTATCTCATCAAAGGCATTCCAAATTCGTGAAGGGGCCACAGAAAAATATTTCGAGTAAGCACAGGTTCTATGTTTGGTATAAGCAAAGCCATATTAGACTTAGAACGATTATCGATGTCGTGACGTAATTGAAGAGAGATTCAGTTCATTGGACAGACAGTTCACTGAATATAGCGTTCTTCCGAATTGCATGTATTATATAATAAAAATATATAATTAGAATGTACATTATAGTATGTACGGCAATATGAACAGTATGTAGGTACACAACAGGTACAGAGAGCAAAAACGGATTTAGGTTATGTACCCATATACATCCATTGAACAAACAGTTCATTGGATATAGGGTTTAACAGAATTGCATATACTATATACTAAAAAAATTATGTTACGATATACATTATACACTTCATAATTACACTTATACACTCACAATTTGATAAGCTGTTCAACGGAATGTACATAAACAAAATTAACAATACATAACAGGTACAAAGAACATTAACAAAATAGGTTAAATATGCATATAAGTACTCATTTAACAAACTGTTTTTGAAATACAAAATTATTCGTTTAGGTCTTGAATGACTCTAAGTAAGTTATAACGTCTCTAGAGATTATGGTTTTTGCAAAAAAAAACGTTAACTGATTCTTAATTTTCAACGTACTGTGTAAAATTTTTGGAATTTTTGTTTCGTTACTGGTAGTCGGGGGTGTATAACAGTATTAAGCTAGTTCCTTGTTTCAGTGAACCAATCAAAATCACAAACTTTCTAATACTGAACGTTTGTGATTTGCCTGCGAACATTTAAGACGGGCCAGAAATGCATCAACCAATCATAAAAGAAGCACGGCGCTATAATTCTCCGGAAGGCATACTGGCACAAGAAATTTTCGCGGTCTTCCAGTGTCAGTAATTATGGCCAGTACCATACACGGTAGGCAGTACCGGCAAACGGTACGACTTGGTACACTGAGGCGACTTGGAACATACACGTGGCAGTTTCGCAGACGTACGAGGGTTATTCGGAAAGTAAGGTCCGAATCGCCGTAGCTAATCGAATGTCGCGCGAACATTGTAACGCGCATGCGCACCGACTCCCGGCATGCCTTGCTCGTCAAACGACGCCATTTGCATTGGTGTTGTTGGAGTGTGCTGTTTACAGTGTCAGTTCAAAATGTTTAAAAACAATTGATCAGCCCGCCGACTGTGAAATACGGTCAGTGATTCGGTTTTTGACAGCAAGGAACGTTTTAGCTGCGGACGTTCATCGACAGATAAGTCAAGTGTGTGGCCCCAATGCGATGAGTGACAGCAAAGTGCGTAAGTGGGTGAGAGCTTTCAAGGACGGACAGGAAAATGTCCATGATGAACCGCGATAAGGCCGACCATCAGTGATCACAGAAAATTTGATAAAAGTCGTGGACGAAACGATTCGTGAAGACCGGCAATTCACAATTTCAATTTTAGCATTGGAATTTCCGAATGTGTGTAGAACAACTTTGCACAAAATTGTCTCTGAAAATTTGCAATTTCACAAATTGTGCGCACGTTGTGTTCCCAGGCTGCTTACTGAGGAACACCAAATCAAAAGAATGGCTTGTGCTCTTGGTTTTTGGGACCGATATCATAAGGAAGGTGATCAATTTTTAGAGAAGATTGTCACAGGGGACGAGACGTGAAAGAAGCAGTTAGAGACTTGTTATCCTCACAGGCGGCAGACGTCTATGACATAGGTTTTAGAACGTTATGACAATTTTTTAAACAAATATGGAAACTATGTATAAAAATAGAGGAACATGTAAAGAATTAAAAAAAAAAAAGTTTTTTGAAAAAATATGTGTTGGTTTATGTTTTATACGAAATCGGACCTTACTTTCCGAATAACCCTCGTAATATTTGGGTTTCTTAGTTTCAGAAATTTATCAGTTCGTCGTTTTGGTCCACGATCGAAACGGCTACTTTGTTGATGTTCTTTGCGACGGTCGGAACGTAAATGAGCGTTTTTGGACATTCTACGATTTTATATCCAGGACCGACGGTGGGGCCAACTCGTAAATAGTGCTGCTCGGTTTCCCACGCACGTAACTGCAACTTGCCAAACTAAAGTTTATTCGTATGACGTTAACCGGAAAGATGTTGACCGCACTCGACGATACATGTTTTTTTTTCCCCTGCTTCGTGCATACTGGCTTCGAGCCCCAGCATGGGTCCGATCGTGTCCGGTTCCGTGAAATCTACATCTGCGGTGGGAAGCATTTCGGCCTTCAAGGTATTCGGATTCCCGTGCAGTTTGAATGCAATGTCGTGCAGCAGCGATTTCTTTATGAAGTATTCCAAATCCTTCAGCTCGTACGCCCCGGTGGGAATGACGATTTCCTTCGCTGCCCCCATAACCGAATACCGAAAATTGTAATATTTATTTTCCTCGATGTTGGATATGGAGTTGTAAGTTTGAAAATCCACTAGCCCATCACACTATTGCTCCTCCATTTTTAAGGGAGGGTAAAAGCTTGCCCGTAGCTCGGACGTTTGACCACTCAGAATGATAGACACCCGCATACTGATGAGATCGGTACAGCTCACACACCTTCTTTATTTCCTGCGAATTATATTGATTTTTTTTCGGTTTGTCACTGGAAATTTCGATTGCTTAAAAATCGCAGACACAAGTGTCCACAGTTCCACGTGTTAGGCATCCGTTCAATTTCGTAATTGTACGTTAGTTTAGCACATTTCAAATACTCGCGCAATTCAGGCGGAGGAAGCAAATTCCCAAAACTATCATAATAGTCTACGCGTTTACCCTTTCTTACGTAGGCCACCCATTGCGCACCGGGCCCGGCTGTCGTGTCCAGATTGATTATGGCGTATTCGTGTCTCTTGGGTTTAGGGGGCAAAGCATCTCTCATTAACACTCCGCGAAAATGAGGTATTTTCAATCTGAGNCACATTCGTGTCTCTTGGGTTTAGGGGGCAAAGCATCTCTCATTAACACTCCGCGAAAATGAGGTATTTTCAATCTGAGCGCAAACCGTTCCAAATCCACGTTCGTCAGTCGGCGACGAGGCAGATTCACTTGATCTCCTTCGATGTTTTCCTAGTTTCTCTCACCCCCCCAGCAATTTATCCTCCTCTTCGCCGATACGGCTGAAGAACGTACAGCCCTTGGCCGTTTTTTTTCCCTATGGCGATAGTTTCCAATTTTCTGTTATGCCGGTGGGTTTCTTCAACTTTGTTTCTATCCTTCGAAGCCCGCTTCACGGTACTTACAATATTCGTGACTGCCCCAGAGATATTGGCCAGAGCACCGATTGCAGGTATCAGTGTGGGCAGGAGCCCTCCTACCTTGTCCTTCCCTTTCCTCTTGGTCCTTCGAGGGTGCTGCTATTGCCTTTTGCTTGCACGTAGACATATGCCAAATTTAACCTTGTGTTTCATGGTTTTGGATACACCCTAGGCGGCTACTTTTTCTCCGAGCCCGGCGGCTGCCGATTTTCTTATTTCGTCGGCCTTCTGTGCAAGTATCTTGTCTGCCTGGTGCCTAGCTTGCCGATACTTGTACTGGGAATAGGCTATGCCGTGCTGCTTGCACGCTTCGTCCAGGGCGTTTATGCCCGTCTCGTTGCGTGACAGCCTTTCAGGTAGCCTTGTTCTCAGCCCACAGAACCTGTATCCTGGAATGTAAATATCGAACGGGAGATTATTGATTAGTGAATCGACGATCCCATGGCCGGATTTCACCGTCTTTACCTTGCGGTGCATTGAATAAAACTAAGCGTGCAAACTATAAATATTCTTCTTTTATACAGTTTGGTTTCAGTGTAATGTAGGTAATCGAGCAGGACATTAGTCTCCCCGTGCGTATCGCCCAGGAAAGATGCCGAAACCGAGCACGAATCACGTCACAATGCGCTGTTGCCTAATAGAGTGCGAGGTCTGACTTGTGGGCCGTCCGGGTGTGAGAAAACATTCGTCCTACTGAGCCCGCTGGAATAACCGAACGTCATTCGGTTCGAGAACGTGTACATTTATTCTAAATCGCTCCAGCAACCGAAATTCCAGCGATTGGCACGAGTACTGCAGGCCGTGGATGGCGTGAGTTATTTCCCCTAGAAGGTGGTGCCTCCGAGCGAAGCCCTTCCAAGCTCGATATTTGTCTTCGATAACATTGCCTGCGAGAAACAAACTTGTATTCAAGACTACTTTAGCATGGGACGGCACGCGAGCGTAGACTGCGTGTACCTAAGTCAAACTTATTCCCGTACACCCAAACAACTGCTTTGCGACAATGTGAATTTCCTCGTTTTGTTCCGCATGGATGACACTAATTTACGCCACGTGTAATATCCCACGTCAAGGTATGACGAATGGAAATTACAACTCGGTTAGCTCAGTCGGTAGCGACATGAAAGTTTAAAGGTGCCAAACAAATAAAGTCAAGTTCCGTTTTTTTTTTGTTCTATACTTTTATTTATCAATCAANACAACTGCTTTGCGACAATGTGAATTTCCTCGTTTTGTTCCGCATGGATGACACTAATTTACGCCACGTGTAATATTCCACGTCAAGGTATGACGAATGGAAATTACAACTCGGTTAGCTCAGTCGGTAGCGACAGGAAAGTTTAAAGGTGCCAAACAAATAAAGTCAAGTTCCGTTTTTTTTTTGTTCTATACTTTTATTTATCAATCAATTGAAACAGTTGGCATACAATCTTTAGGTACGCCGAGTACGAACAGGTTTCACAGACAAACAGAAAAAGTAGCAGCGCCGCAGTGGTTTATTGATTATTTACGTCACTAAAACTTGCATCGCAAGAAAAAGTTACGAAGGCAGGAGGGACGTCCGTTCCCCCCTGGCGCACTATCGACCTCCCACACCGGCGGAAAGAATTTATTAGATTATTAGAATTAAGTATATGCTGAAAAAGAATGAAGTTGAAAGATTTAGTGGTCGCGGGTGCTTGCCGGTGTGGGCGATATTCGTCACGCACGATGCGTCTTCCTTGGCTGCTTGTTGATACATTTCTTGCGGGCTGNTTTATCTCTCGTGGGTACCCCCTCCTTCTCACCAAAGGGTGCCACCAACCGTTACCGAATATGGGCATAGCATGTGTCGCCACGCCATATCGAACTGCGTCGTAGGTAAAAGATAATCCAAAGCTTCCAGAACAAAAACTGTCGATATTACTAAGCCCCGTTAAACGAAATAAAATGAACCGCGTATTCCGATAATTAATAATATTGCGTCATTACACACATTTACGACAATCAAGTGAATACAGACATGGCATTTGCAGAATTCAAATATGTGTGTTCTTTGTGCTGGAAAGACGAGTTCGGCATATTGGTAATCGTAAAGGACTGCTCGCTACATAGAGGCAGGTACAGGCGTGAGTTCGATCAGTTTATCCTACGAACACAACCAAGAGTCACGGAAGCATTTCCAAATTTGGCGGCATCGATCGTCACGATGACATTGAACATGGGCAAAATCGCTTCACCACTGCACGCTGAGAAGACTTGGCCCTTATCGGTCGAGAATTGTAAAGTGTGAAAAATGAAGTGGTTTAAGATTTGGTGGCGGTCGATAAACGCATAGCGACCGTGGAGGCGCGGATAATCGACATCATCAATGTGTCGAACGCACAGAGACGAGAATAATTGAAGGACCTACAAAATGTATTAATGTCCAGACTGGCTGCGATAACTGATGTTGCGAGGCATAGCAAAACGATATTGGATACGTGTGTCGGACAGCTCGAAAATATCGAAAAAGCAATTTCGGAAAATCGCGAATGATTTCCTACAAAAAGGCGATGTCGATATATATATACATGTACAAAACGTCTTTTCCACTCACTGAACGATGGATAACCGAACCGAATTGGTGAGCGAGCTTCAGCGAGCGATCGAGGCGGTACAGACCAAATACTTACTCGCGAAAAATAAGAGAATGGCCGTCGAGAATCTAAGGGACAAGGCTCTCAAACCAATTACTCTCCTGCTAGACGAAATTAGAAAAAATAAAACTGAGTGACGGGGACGATGCCCGCGTTGAAATCAAACGTGAAATCAAGGTGGAAGAACCGAGCCCGACGTGTAAACGGAAAAGAAGCACGGAATTGGTGGCTTCACCAGCGACGAAGACGATTTGCCCCTGATCGATTTGCTGCGTGCGCGAGAACGGAAACGAACACGAGAGCACGGGCCCGNCTTCACCAGCGACGGAGACGATTTGCCCCTTATCGATTTGCTGCGTGCGCGAGAACGGAAACGAACACGAGAGCACGGGCCCGATGTGGGCACTCTTCCATCTCATTACATCGTTTCCTACTCTGAACAAACTGCCGACAAGACTAATGGTTTAGAGAAAAATGGTGGAAGATGGTACCTTGGAAATAAGAAAGGTTTATTTTTTCCCCTGGGATGTACTGCATATCGACAAGCGCAAGGTCAAAATCACGCAGAGTTTGAGCGAACTTTTGTTTCGTAGTCACCCTGGACGCTACACCGAATAGGATTTGCTCAAGTACCGCCTTTTGTTAAAGAAAAGTCGCGCATATTACGCCGGGAATAATCCCGCATCACATTGATTTAGACACGGTGCAAGAAAAATTCCTCATTATAGCCTGACTTTTTCCCAGGGTACGTGAAATTGGTGGTTTGGGTATGACTCAGAAATTGGAGAGCTGAGAAAAAATCTACTATCAGTATTGGGATTATCCGAATGAATTAGTAGATAGACTGAGACTTCTGATTGCTTCGCAGGCAGCAGGAAACCGCTCGCACACGAACGAAATAATTTCCATCGTCGAGGAACTCACGTAGGCGGGTTACATTTCGAAATGAGCAAGTATACAGTTGCTAACGAGCTGCAGAAATACGCTAGGATAAATTACCCACACAGAAAATACATCGTGAAAGGACTGGACGGTACTTTCCAATCTGACCGGATTGAAATAAGACTTTGCTCTTGTGAATAAAGTTTACCCCTACATTTCGACCATAATCGATACTTTTCCCAAGTATGCCCGGGCCAGGCCACTCAAGTCGAAGAATGCGCGCGACGTCACGAAAGCCGTGGCAGATGTGTTTCGCGAAGGACGCATACCGAAAAATCTCCACACTGACGATATTTCAATGCAACTTTTCGTGCACAGATGAAAAAAAGTATGGCATAAATCATTATTCTACATACTCCGGGCGCAAGGCCAGTATCGTCGATCGTTTTCACAGGACACTCAAAGCTAAACTGTGGAGACATTTCACGGTGAACGGAAACTGCAAGTGGTTGGATATACTCCCAAAACTCGTTCGCGAGTACAATTCTACAGTTCATTCTACCAATCGCATGAATCCCGAAGACGTGAAAAACGACTCCCTGATTCGGACCGTGTTATGCTATTCCGAAGAGGAGGGATCCACGCAAGTCTAAAGCCAAGATCGGTGATTTGGAGCGGATAGAAAAAAAATGGGGGGTTTTCCACAAAGGCTTCCGTCAGAAGTTGTCTGCAGAGTTGTACAAGGTGGTGCGTATACGGCACTCGTACCAACGCATTTATTACCTCGAGGACCTATGCAGAGAACCCATCAGAGGCGGATTTTACACCAAAGAGATCTGGGCTACGCAGTTTCCAGACGTTTATTCGGTGTGGAAGGTGCTGAAACGACCAAATGTTCACGCGTTCTTGCGGTGGCTGGGGCACTCCAAACATGATGACTCTGGATCGCCGAGAAAGACATTTTGGCGTAAAAACCCTACTAAAAGTTTTATTTAATAGAAACATATAATTTTAAATATAATAAATCGTTACATGTGTGCTGAGAAGCTCGTTACTTAATTTCTATCCCTTTTATCCCCCCCCCCTTCCCCAAGGCTTGCTAGCTGTTATGTATGCACGCATTGGTGGGAGATTAATTTTCTAAAGTTGGAGTAAATTTATGAAGCATTTCATACATACATATATTCTTATCTTGGCGTATACATGTTTTTTTTTTTTGGGTGTACTAACGAGAGCATTTAAAAAAATGTTTAATGTTTGTTGTTTTACATTTGACGTGATCGACATAATAAATAGTTATTATATAATTTATGTTTCGCGTGTTAAATATTCCAAGCCTTGTTAACCAACGTTAAGCTGATTATGAATGGACGGCGCAGATACTTCTATACGTCATATTTTCCCTGAGCGCTCGCTTTAAGTTTGTTTTAAAGGTGTTTGGAATGTATGTGATAGGAGTTTTATTTTTTCAAGGGAAATTTTTTTTCCACTTATTAGTATGGTAACGGGTATAATTTTTTCATCTGTATGTTTTGTTTGTCCTCATCAGTACGCTATGTCTGTTTTTCATTAATCAGTTTGGTAACGTGTATATTTTACTCATCAGTAAGGTAACTTGTATATTTTACTCATCAGTAAGGTAACGTGTATATTTTTCTCAAGTGTCGAACCTGAACCATCCTATCAGCGTGCCCTTGTGTGTATTCTCGAACGGGATAAAGAAAAAAGTGTGTTTCTTTTTTTCGGCATATTGAAGTTTGTATGATAAAATAAATACGCATTCGTGAATTCATTTTGCAACGTATTAAAGTTTTACACGATAAATGAATGAGTAATCGATCGCCGCTTGAATGATAAATTTAACGTAGCTAGCATGATGTCGCCGCTGTTGGCGAGCTGCTCGCCTCCTTTCCCAGACCGCAGGTGGCTCGCGCGCCTGCCCGCCGCATGTTCAGCAGGAAGACCAAAGTAAATCTAATGCACGGCTGCCAAGTGTCAAATGTGGCACGTGGTGCCAACTTTAGCTGTGGCCATCTCTGCCGCTGCTACACAACACGTCTAAAGATAATTTTCGAAGCCGCCTACATTTGCTGTTTTTTAACCCTTATCCTTATTTTTTTTTAAATAATTACGTTCATACGGATTAAATATATCATATGTTGTTCTAGTGAGAACTAGAGTCTCATTAAATAGTTCAATACATATATATTTTAATTATAACAAAACAGAAATACTAAATTTTGTTTTTCTTTGCCAACAGTGTTTTTTTAACTTACGTGAGCAGGACATAAAATATATATTTTTTAAACACATTTATTTATACCCAAACATTACATTATTATTCTGCATAATACAAGGAATACTTTTTTTGCACATGTTTCTTCTCTGAGTCTTGGAGGGCATTACCCACGTAATATATTTTTTTTTTATGTACCACGGGTTACCATAACTCCACAGTCTTAGGGTTTCGGAGTTGCACGGAGCACAGAAATATCTTTGATTTTTGAACTCGTGAAGTCTTGTGGTGTACGTCTCGACGAGCAGTCGAAACGGCGGGCAGTGGCAATGCTATTGAATGTCTACAAAGTTCGTTCCGATGGGGCACGCATTGCGAATCTCACCGACTCTTGGCATCTTCCAAACACATACATAGGATAATAGGAAATTGTGGCAGAGTCCGGCATTTACGGAATTTCCTCGCACGAAATATTTCCCTCGTCCCACCTTAGTCCATGCGTTTAGTATATCTGTAGGCGATATGTCTGTTGCGCGGTGCGGTCGAGGTGCTTCCATGGACACGGTGGTAAAAAAGTTAAAACTTTGGTTTTCTCGTCTTCGTCACTGTACGAGATGACAATCAGCTTGATGGTGTACGAGTTGAACAAGCGAAAACCTTGGATGTTGCAAAACATTTCATACGATTTTTGTTGTATAAAAAAATTTTAAGTTCCCATGTACACACCGAGTTTCACAAATTTTTTACAAAGTCATTTAAAACTTCATCGAGGTCCATACACATCGGGCACCTGTGTTCAGAGTTGGTTTCCTCGCTGGGTATTGCTTGCCAGTAAATTTCTTGAAGGGGAGCATCTTCCATGGGTACAGCTTGCGAGTATATAGCTTGCACAGGGACGTCGTCTTCATCAGGGAGGGCGTCTTCTACAGGGAGGGCATCTTCCACGAGCGCAGACGCCGCAAGGGCTGCTAGGCGGACCTTGCACCAACCCCTGCGATGTGGTTTGTCGGGAACCGAGGTGGTGCAGCCCCTCGAAACTCTCCTTGCACAAGAGGCAGTCCCATATGTCTTCGTTCTGCTGCAGGTAGGCTGGCAAATACTTCAATACAGTTGGAATTTCGTAAGGTGCTTAGACCAGGAGAAATTATTTAAGCAGGTATGGTAACTCGTCCCGTTTTTCCAAGGCACTAAGCAAGTGCACCCTTCCAAATGCCAAAATGGCCGACCAGATTTTATGGCCGCTCGGACAACATGCGTACATTTCTAAGAGCTAGAAAAATGACTGATTTCCCGAGTGGCTCGGAGTGCGTCTTATTAAGAGTTTTTAAGGGAAAAAAATAGTCCACCCTCACGATTAAAGCAGGCCACCGATTGGCCGGAACGAAGGTTTCCGAAAACACCCGATTAATTAGCCAACGAGTAACATTGGCGGAGTAATTAAATATATTGGAAGGGAGTGGACAATTAGCCAATGAGAATCAAGGGTGGGGTAATTGGTCAAAAAAATATATTGGAAAGGGGGAGTGGAGGGGGTCAGTCGTCTGATGGGTGCGGTTCTGGCGACAGCACCATCAATGTAAACAAATTACAAACGAAATAACTAAGATCGCAGTAGAACGAAGGTGAGAGACAAACTCTAGTAATGTATGAAAAAATGACAACGAAAAAAACAATATGGTGGACGGTGACTGTGACGCCTATCAAGATGGCGGACTGCACCGACCAATATGGCGAACAGCTGCACCTACCAATATGGCGGATGGTCCCTGTGACGCCTACCAAGACGGTGGACGGCACCAACCAAGATAGTGGAATGAGTATGGGAGGAGGGGGGTGTAGGTGACCTCCGAAAATTTAAGTTTTTTAAAATACTTTTTTAATAATTTTTAATGCTTTTTTTAATTTTTTTATATATTTGTTTATACATTTTTGTTATTTTTTGGGTTTTAAGGTTAAATATCACCGGGGTTAAGGTCAAAAGTCGCGAGAGTCAAGGTTAAATGTCAAGGTCACCTGGATCCATTAGGGCCACCGGCCGACCGGAATGACAGAGCACGAACAGCTCCGACGCTCCAGTACCAGGTCCTGATGTGCCAAAGTCCCCATAATCCCCCTACTGTTGGTCCCCAGTCAACAGTGGGAGTTTTAGCGCGTTCCTTGCTACACAGACCGACGTCAACCAGTGTGTATAGACAACTCAATTCTGCAGTCAATTCGCGGTCTCTTCGCACTTTTTGAATCAAACCTTTGAAAAATCCCGCCATGAATGACGTGTTTGGTCGTTTCCTAAATATTTCATGTATCACAAGTGTTTCATACTTCTGTTAACATAAAACTATATTATTTTTTGGTCAAATTGAATTTTAACTTATATTTTATTAATAAATTATAATAGTTCTATTTCAATTAATAAGAATGAAAGTAGAGAGAAAGTAGGCGTGTTGGTAATGCCTAGTAAGGAATAGTTCTCATGAAAAATATGATTACATTATTGCAGTGAGTGCGCACGAATACGGTGCGTTGTGACTTTAGGGTACTTTTCTAGTCATAGTTAAACTTTGTTTGTATGAAGCGGAGGAATATCCCGGATGTAGATCTTCTGCAGGGCTTCAGAAAAGCTGTGAGTAACCTGCTGTGACTACCAATATATGGTCGCAGCTGTAAGTAACCTGCTGTGACTACCAATATATGGTCGCAGCTGTAAGTAACCTGCTGTGACTACCAATATATGGTCGCAGATCTAAAAACGTTAGAAATTCTTCAGTGACGAGGGGCAACGGTAGTGTAGTGGTTAGACTACTAGCCTCCCACCTAGGTGAACAGGGATCGATTCCCGGCGGGGTCGCTCCTGGATTTTTGCATTTGGGAATCGTGCCGGACGATGCCGCTGATCGGCGGGTTTTCTCGGGGATCTGCCGTTTCCCCCCGCCCTTGAATTCCGGCGCTGCTCAATGCTCACCTCGCTTCACCCTCATCGGCTCTCAAGACCTCGATGTTAAGGGCCACCTCGAAACTCTTTCACTCACTCACTCTGTGACTGGACTACACCGCGGAGGGGCGCGCAGACCAGACCACTGCCGATCGGCACGCAGCCCCGCGCGGTGGCGGGAGCCAGCTCGTATGGCCCTCGGGGTGCGAAGCGGTGGCCCCGAAAAACGCGCATGGCGCCATCGAGATGCCCCCCAACCCCTTCTCATCCCTCTGTAATTACCGGCCGACGCGTTGGTTGATGAGGAGGGTGGGGAGGAGTTGTGAACCCGGCCGTGGAACCGCTGTGCCCTGGGGGGCTCCGCGGTTTGCGGGTTCTGATCCCGGGCCGCCCCCTGAGTCACCGCAGCCCGCTGCATTCCTGACGGCGCGGCTGTGCGGGAGCCGCCAGTCCCCGGGTCAAGCCTATAAAAACCGTTCAATATTTTTTTTAAATGTTGAAAATATTTTATTATTTTGTGATAGTATCAATTGTAGCTGGGCCAAAATACATAATTACTGGAAGTATAACATTCGTAATTTTTTTTTTAAAGCGTAAAATTAACTTTGTAGCTTAAGGCTTCCGCCTACCTAGTCCTTTTTTTCCGCGTTTGAGGCAGAGAAGCGCGGGAGCGATAAGGGCGACACTGCTGTTCCTGCGAACAATAACATGCATTATATTTGCACTGAGCATGTTTTTTTTTATAAATAAGACGAAACATATTGCCGTAAGTCTAACCCTTACGAGTACTCAAGTTTGCAGACCAGGTTCACGCCGCCATGCGTTATGCTGGCGTATCTATAAAGCAGCCGTCTTTTATATTAATAGTTGTGTGTGTTGCCCCCCCCCCCCTCACCAAGTATTGCAACACTTGGTTCTAATATTGATACAGTAATTCCCCGAAAACGGCGGAATTAACGGCACCAACACAATATGACTCTTTTGTTGTTTTTATACTTTGATCAGTACTTCGACACGAAACTTACTTAAAATAGTGGTGATATCCCAGTTATTTCTGTGAAACCTTTTGATGACAACAGCAGTTTTTTTAAATGGTCACATAGTTTTGTTCAATTAATTCTTTAACCAGACACACTATTTTCCATCTTGAATAAAATATGTAAAAATCTGAACTTACTCTTAATGCATCTTTATCTTTAAAGGCATGTATGTACTGTACTCAAGAATTACATTTAATCCTAAGTCATCCATATTTCTTCAGTTATATTTTTGGGACGAATCTACAGTCAAGGTTATAAGATAGCATTAATAATAATTCCCCTGCTTATATTTATGGTTTTTCCTATAGTAACTTCAAACAACTTGATGCACCCCTCTTTTATTCTCCCCCATTACCCCTAATTTATGAAGCATGATTCGCACTCTCGTAGATTCTCATACATATCATGTATTAAATTTAAGATTGTTCTTTCTTCTTACACGTATTCACGTTTTCCAAATTTCGCAATTGATATTGATTTAAATTATATTTACTTTAGTATTATAGCTGTTGGTTGAACAAATATTCTTCATGTGCACCATTAAGGAGAGCAATTCTCAGCAATGAATTGACAGTAGATGAAATTATTGTCATTATTGTCACATTAATGATGGCTAAAACACCAGGTGGAGTGGAGTATCTCTACGTGAGTTTCCAACTTAAAAGTGTTCCGTGGTTTCACCAGTATCTCAGCCTTACAGTAAGAAAATAAACCTCAGTCCTCGGCTGAAAATTTCGCGAAACCGTTTTCATTTTTGGGGGCATCTAGTTAACTTTACTGTTGAGTACACATAAAAACATTTTGGTATTAGTGGAAGAGGATCAGTCGATCTCCTTGATGCCATGTACATATCGATTCTGCACTGGACCACTTTCTTTTTCATTGTTTTCGTATCTTTCTCAGATTAATTTTTTCTGGCGTATTTTGGGAGGGGTCTCGATTAGCGATTTGTTTTTTATTTCCCGCGATTTATTACAAATAAAATTATTTATCCCTAATCACTTTCTATAGGGGGGAATGCGTATGGAATTAGGGAAGGGGTGGTTGAGGGAGTGGTTGAGGAAGTGGTGATATATTGGCAAGTGACTTGGGTGGGATGAACGAGGCTTTAACGAGGTGTTAAGTGTCCACAGGCATGAAGTGAAATGGAAATGGAATAGTGAGGTAACGAAAGGGCAGATCGGGAGTACCCTGAGGAAACCCATCGATAAACTTGATCTCCTTGGCGAGAGGCATGTGTACTAGCCACGCAAGCACCTCGGCCACATTTGGGTTGTTGTATGGGGGAGGGTTTTTAGATGTGGAGAAGGTAAAATCAAAATGGTTACATCCAAATGGGATGCGCGAATGTGTGCGCCAGAAAATCCACGCTCTTTCTATTCGCAAAACTTCACTGCTTACCCACCGATCCTCACGTACAATTTCCATTTCCTTTGTACGCTTCTGTTCCGTGAAAAGCAGTACTGTCGCGGTCCGATTCACGGACGGTGTTTCCGGGAAAAACCAGTCCCGGAAAACGGATAGAAGACATGGTTTACCTGCAACCTTCCCCCAAGTGCACAAACCTTGGATACACTCTCAAGCCCGGTATACTCGATTATTTTTCGTGAACAAGGTGATCATCAACACGAAAGGTGAACAATAATGTGGACACCTTCTAGAAAGCTAGGTGTCAGGTCGTAAATCCTGTTTAGCAATACACTTACTGTGTTTTGGTATGCACATTCAAGTGTACATTTTATAAATATGCATGTCATTGCCATAATTATTGCAAGATGGTAAAAGTATAGAAAAGGAGGAGATTGGGAAAAAAATTAGCTGGGTGTACAAAAGTAACGTGTATGCAAATATGGAGTTGCAAACTCTCGACGTAGTGAGAATTGAGCCAAATCATTGAAAACAGTGAAAATTGAGCAACTGATAGTGATTACCACATAACTAATTAATATAGTGGCTTAATTTCACTGATTATTTTTTTATTTCCACTGAATGACGAGAATTCCACTGCTATAAGTCACTTGTTCTCAGTTAATTTGCTTGATTCACCGGTCAGCAGTAACTTATCAACTGACATTCAGTGAATGTTATTTCACTGACTGATATCACTGATTCGGAATTAGAGTGTAAATGAATAAAACCATATTATGCATAATCGTGTTCTTTATGATAAGAAGTCAATGTAGCGACGTCTGGGTTTTACGTGCGTGTACATTATTATCACACAGAACGAGTAAATTTTATATTTGAGAGTTTACCGAACAGTTTTAAGGGGCAGTACTTCTCGTGTGTCAATTAACAGGCCACTATCTTCGTGATTTTATTTATTTTATTAACAATGGTGATTAATTGTTTGTAATAGTTAGTGTCTGATGTTACATGCATAAACATGATTAGTGTAAGAAAACAATATCACGAACGAAAAACAGGGGAAGCGGTAACAGTGACAAGCTCAAACTTTTTTTTAGAGAGTTTGTAGAATTAATATAGCTACAATTCGTAAATTGCTAGAGTAGGATTAGACATGAACAAAAGACATGGAAGCGTAACATTTTTCTATAAATAAAAACAATATGTCCGCAGAATGAGAACGATAGTAATTATCCGTCGAGTCATGCGAGAACTGTGATAAAAGTAATTGTAGTCACTGAAATAAGGCCAGTATCTATCGCTGGTCAAAAATCAGCTATACAACTTGAATAGGACATAACACATTTTAACTTAAAATGTTTGCATGCATTAGCTAGTATGCAATACATTTTTTGTACGGTTCGGCCATATGTTATATATATTATAACATTCTTGGCGGTCGTACGAAGTGCTCATCAAGCTCGTACGGATTCGGGACGTATCAACAGTATTCGCCGTCTTTACTGCGGAATGCATGACGGTGTATACTTGATCATCAGTACACAGGATGATGTTTGTATAGTCTGTTCGCAATATCTCCGCACTTTTTTTTAATCAAACCTTTGGAAAAAATCACCCGATATATGACGTGTTTTGTTATTTCCAAAATATTTCATGTATCACAAATAGTTCGTTTATAGTTAACTAGCTGTGCCCACGGTTCCGCTCACGTAGACTACAGAATTATTGTTTAAGATTTTTTTTAATAAAGCCCCCCCCCCTACCCCCACTACACTCACCACGTCTGCGTACGGGTGAACCAACTTGCGAAAAATTACTTTTTCACAAAACTTTTCATATATCTTAAAGTATAGGCGGGAATCTTATGCTGTATGGGTAAACAACAGCTTGAATTTTACGTATTTATTTATTGAGAAATCAAATGGTAAAAACTCTTATCAGTATTTCTCTGTTATAGATAGATATATGCTGCTGCGGAGTTTTTTATAGGTATTTTTATTCTACACAATTATTTATTACATGATATTGTTCCATCGTTAACGGTATAGACAGCGTATTGCAAGAGAGCGCGCTGGTGGCAAACTTTTTTCCGACTTGATTCACTATTATCGCCACTACTTATTCATTATGTTACTTTACGTAACAAAATATACACTGAAACCCAGCCAGAGAACATAGCTATGAATTTAAAAAAAAAACATGTAAATAGGATACGTGGTTCTCGAGTGATAAGCGCACTAACAGACAGAAAGAGAGACAGAGAGAGACGTTAAATTTTATTATATGTATAGATGTGAATAAAAAGAGAGTGAAAGCAGGTGTGCTGGTAATGCCTCGTAAGAAATACTATTCATGCAAAATATTACTGAACTTAGTGCGCAAAAATGCGGTGAGTTGTTTTTTGGTGTAATTTTCTACACTTAGTTACGCTGCATGAGGCGGAGGAATAGTCTTAAAGTGAAACTTCAGCAGGGCTTCATGAAAGTTGAAAGTAATCATGAACTATAATATTTCCACAGAAAGTGCATGTAGTGATAAACATTTTAAAATGTTTTTGTGTTTTACGAAGTAGAGGAAATATTTCCTTGCTTTGTTATCACTACATAACAGGCAAATACACTGAAAAGCCAAAAAAATTGGTATACCTGCCTAATATTGTGTAGGGTCCCCAGGAGCACGCAAAAGTGCCGCAAGACGACGTGGCGTGGACTCGACTAATGTCTGAAGGTATGAAGGAGGTAATTCACACCATGAATCCTGCAGGGCAGTTCACAAATCCAATCTGCTCCAATTTTAGAAAGGGTTGCACGTCTGTCACGTTTAATGAGTCTCGTCAGTCGTCGTTTATCCCGTTCTTTTGCGATCTTTTTCCGGCCGCAGCGATGTCGAATATGTGATGTTTTACCGGATTCCCGATATTCACGGTACACTCGTGAAATGGTCGTACGTGAACATCCAAATGTTATCGCTACCTCGGAGATGCTATGTCCCATCTCTCGTGCGCCGACTATAACTCCACGTTCAACCTTTGTTATTTGCATACGCACGCCTATACCAGTTTTTTTGGCTCTTCAGTGTATGTCTGCTCTGATGCACTTTGCTTACATTGTTATCTCTACAGTAGAAACCAATATTACCTTACTGATATACTAGTTTCCCAACTGATTAGAAAAACAACCTCACTTTTCGTTAAGAAATAAGTCTCTTTTATAATTGGGCTTCTGCTATCAACAAACTTAAAAAAACGTTTTTAAATAACATAAAAAATAATTGAAGTCGAGGGCATTGTAAATATACGGTCCAATGCGCAAAATTAAAATACAGGCTGATTTTACTGTCCTTTGTATATGTTCTTCTCTTTGAAAGCAGGCATCAAACTATATGTTAAATAACAAAAGCTTTTCACATTATATTAAATAAATAATTGTATTCTTTAGTAGTGAATCTGATGAGTTTCTGTATATCCTGTACCAAAGGATAAGAAGTTATTGTCCAGCATATATATGCAGTTTCCCTATAAGACTTCATTCCACATCCACCTGCCCCGCTTGGCAGCTGTGAATGTAGCCTCTATTAAAGTCCCTCCGAAGGAAAAAAAACTGGCTTATCCGGCGTAATTAGCACGTCTGAAAAACACATGAGATATGCATGCTCGTGAGAAAATTATTTATATAAAAAAAAGGAATAGAGATATGTGTTGAGTCTTTATCTTTAGTTATATCTTATACAGCAGTTATTTTTCACGTACACATAAAATGAAAATGTATTTCCTTGATACACAGTAAAAAAAAAGGGCGTTTTAACTGGAAAAAAAAACTTAAAACTGGTTGTTTAAAATGTATGGCAATCCGTTAAGAAAAATTATATAACTTTCACGAGAATTAATTAGTTTGTGTGTGATATCTGACAACGAACATTTTTCTTTTGCGACAGTAAAATAAATTAAAATTTTACAACGCATTCACAAACTTACACTCTGGGATTTTAACCTCAGTAATGTAGTCACTTCAAACCATGACAAAACGAGTATCACCCTGTCACCA